>UNPT01000012.1:0-299074 GCA_900536445.1 Hymenoscyphus occultus
ATTTAGATAATTTAGATAATTTAGATAATTTAGATAATTTAGATAATTTAGATAATTTAGATAATTTAGATAATTTAGATAATTTAGATAATTTAGATAATTTAGATAATTTAGATAATTTAGATAATTTAGATAAATCATATCAATCAGCATGGTCAGATGAACGAATTAGGTAAAAAGAGACCTCTACCTACCAATATATCTCTTCACAAAACAGGAACTCTCAACTCTTAAATCAGGATTGATATTTGCATTTGCATTTGCATCTACATCTTTCCATCCCCTCCAACCTTAGCCTATCACATTCATCGAGCCTAAAAGCAAAAACTATATATAAAAAGAACGCCATGCATCAAGTAAAATCCCCATCCCATCCCATCCCATCATAAGTCCCTCTTAAACCAATCATAACAACATATCATACCCACCACCACAACCATCACCAAACCCATCATCTACCCCCTCACACCCACCTAAGCCAAAGCACCAAGAGGATCCCACCTGGGCAAGACCTTCGGCTCAGCCTTAAGCACATCCCTAACACTCTTCTCCACAAACCTCGGCTCCACAACCGCCTGGTAAACAAACTCATCCATCCACGCATCACTCATGACAAACCACCCATCACTGCCCGCACCCGTGCCCCAACTATTCTGGACCCTCCATCGGACACTCTTTCCACTCTCATCGAGATGTACAGCCGTCAAGACCATAGCGTGGGTCATGGCACTCTCACCCGTCATCAATCTTTGGGCTTTCTTCATGCCGAGACGGATGTTGAAACCTAGCTCGTAGTCTATGAGAGAGGTGTCCATGATACCCGAGGAGGAGTTGGAGTACTTCCCTACATCGGAACCGAAGAAGATTGGTAGACCTGCTTTGAGCATCTTGATGCAGGCGGCTTTCATGGTTTCCATGGGGACGTTGACGTATGTGATACCGCGACCGCCGACGATATTGCCTAGTCTGCTAACGGTGAGGAGAGTGTTGTATTCATTTCTCGGATCGTTGACGAGGGAAAACATATCGTGGACGGTGGAGTTGGTAATACGGATCGACTTTGGAGTCTCAAGCTCCTTTGCAAACGCAATAGGCGTCGTCTTGATCTCCTGTGCTTGCCCGTATTTATCCAAGTAATTCCATGTGAACTCGTTGTCGGGAGAGGGAGGAGGACCAAGGGTGAGAGTGAGGATGAGATGGATCTCCCTCACCATCTTCTCCTTCGCTGCTGCAACCTCTTTGCTACTCTTCGTTCCAGCTGTTGCCATAGCCCGGAGTTTCAAGGCGTCCTCTCGAAGCTTGGTGGTAATCAACTGGTTGATAGCACCAGAAGATTGAGCGTTAAAGCTATCCGGGTACAAAACCTGGGGAACAAGACCATACTTCTTGACGAGATTATACACCATATCCCACTGACCCCCATCACTAACCGGATCACCCAACAAGGTCTGCACCAACCGACTATCAAGGTCCTCGCCCGAGGTATCGAGGATCTGTTCGAGGAAGTAGTTTGACTTTTCGAGTTTATCGTAGAAGAAGAGGTACGCTTGGGAAAGCTCGAATTTATCAAGCGAATGTCTCTTCATCAGAGCAACTCGGAAGACATTGGTGGAGGCAAATAACCAACACCTTCCACTGGATCGTTGATTCGTAATCGGGGCTCCCTCGAAAGGGATCTTGACCGAGAAGATCTGCTGATCCTTGATAGTCGTAGCTCTCGAGGTAAGAACACTCTTTGGATCCGCAGAGCTCAACGCTGAGAGTGCAAGTCTGGAAGAAGATCAGCCATTTCTGTTTCTACATCTCAAGCCCTCTTCATTTCGGCGTAAACGGCTATCAGGAAGAAGACAGGGAAGACCAACTTGTTCTTATCATCCCTCAACAACTCCTCCTCCCATCCCACAATGCCCTCAATCGACAACGTCGTCCAAGGAGCTCTGGTCCTCGTCTTCCTACCCACAGCCTTCTCATCAACATGCACATACTCGCTATCAACCTTATCGGCCGACTGGTCCTGGAGTTGCATCGCACGAAGACGCTCCACGATAAGCTTCTCGTTGTCGATGGGCATGGTAGATTGATTGGCACCCATTTTCGTAAGGAGATGGGTATTTTGGCGAGGAAATGGCTATTTGGGGAACAGATATGATGAGGTTCGAATAGCTAGAGGTTCAAATCAACACCGATGTATTCAGTCCGTTCGTTGAGAACCTAGCCCTACGTATGTTGAGGTGAGGTAGGATGGGTGTGGGGAGTCCGTAGTGAAACAACACAAGATGTGAGCTCGTGATTGCCGCCAAAGCCCCGTACACTCACCAGTCCCCACCCCAAGCAACCTGGAAGGCTTATCGATAGAACGTGAATGGCGGGGCGGGAATCCCGGGTAAACCCGCTCACTCACCTACTGAAAGAAGTAACTCCGATGTCGGTTTAACCCTCAAGGTGCTCGCTTGTAGGTAGGGTCACAACACGACACCACGCAACTGAGTTCAGCACAGTGCCACGATACACAAATTACTCTCAGCGAGTCTATCTCCTCATAATCATGCCACTAACGTCACAGAGGGCGGAAACTTCTCATTATACAGTGGGGGATTTAGATATAATCTTACATTCTCTACATCTACTCCCAACAAGCACTCCACCTAGCCAAGATGCCACTATCGTTGCGAGAATTACATCCACAAACACTAGATACGTATCTTCATTTCCATTTCAAGAAAATCCGTGACGTGTTCCACTGAGCCGGCTACCTTGCCTAACTGCTCAAGGAAATGTTCACAGGTATATGCTAAAACCCAATACCCATATCACCAACACCAAAGAACCCCCACCCTACCCAAATGGGTACAACGTAAAGAATAAACTCCATCATAATCGCCCAAAATCCTTCATACACTTCAGCATGCATCATTCAATCATCCAATCATCGTCACATCAACCCCTATCGATCTCTTCTAGTCGACGAGCCCGAACTTGCCGCTACAGAACTAGGCGGGGGTGGATTTCGGGTGTAGCTCAAGTATTGACCAGGAGCATTGGGGTCCTCAATTGGTGGTGGTCCGCTCAAACCACCACTCATCATGGCTTCCTCAAACTTGTTTCCAACTATTCTTCTTCGTGGCGGCGCAGGCTCGAGCATTTTTGGTGCATCTCGCTCTGGTTCGTCACTTTCCGTAGTATCCGATTCTGATTCCTGAGGCTTTTCATTTTCGCGATCACGGCGTCGGCGACGCTCACTTCTCTCACCACCATTTCTTTCATGTTTATGTCGTTCATGACGCTCTCTACGTGCTCGACGTCTCTCGTCTCGTTCTGCATCTTCGCGGGCGGCTTGAAAATGGTTAGTATATGAGAATTCAAGATTGGGCAATGACAAACCTCTAAGCTTTTGAGTAACTTCGGCATAACCTTGAACCTCGTCCCTGGAAAGAACACGTAAAACGATGACAAAATCATCTCGTGCTTCATATCTCTCTTTACCCAACTCAAGTGCCTCAGGGTTCACCAGCTTTCGATTGATCTTGGTCCATCTAGCATCAGGAGGAACACCATCCTTCTTTGCATCTTTCAATGGTGCAACCCCTTCTCGAATTGGGTCGGGATCCTCAGGGAACTTTTCTCTTGGCTGACGAAGAATGCCTTTAACAGGCTTCTCTTCAACTTTGGCAGCTCGTGGAGGTGATACAACTCGAGGTTGAACAACATCCATCGAAGTATGCGTGTCTCTTGAGCGTCGGTCTTCCTTGAGATCGGATCGGATATCGGCGGCCTCGGCAGAAGTTTTGGTGAATGAAGCCCTCGCTGCTTTGGGAACAGGTGGAGAAACTTCACGAGCGGCCGCGTTGTCCTTGGAGTTCAGAGCATCCTTCAAAGCTTTCAAATCCTGAGTATCCTTTGGGTTGAAAGCTGCTGTGGGAGTAGTGACGGTTTCCTTAACGGGTCGCGATTCTCGATGTGATGGGTCTGAAGCAGAATCTGAACGGGAGTCCTCACGACTAGGTGGCACATCTGGGCGGCGGCGTCGCTCTCGTCTATCGGGTTCCCCATCGTGTCCACTCATTGAGGATGAGCGCTCATGTCTTGGTGCCTGTTGTTCTCTTGAGTCGCGCTCTCTAGGATCGCGGCCATTGAGATTAACGGTAGCTTGATCCACGTGCCTCTCTCGCATCTCGCGTTCGTCCTGGTCATGTGGAATCTTTGGTGGGATTGGCGGTGGAATATCTCTAGAGGACGGTTGTTCTTCTCTAGGAATTTGAAGAGGTGGCGAGATACGCTCTCTCTCTTCGTCTCGATAACGCCTCTCCTTTAGTCTCTCTGCAGCTTCTCTGTCGTCGCGTGAATCCCTGTGTCGTCGACGTTCCTCTTCATCGTATTCCCTCCGTCTCCTTTCTTCTCTGTCTTCCCGCTCTTCCTTTTCTCGCTCCTCCTTGCTATCGTCTCGTGCGTTCTTAAGAGATTTCAACCCAAGTGCCGCTCCGGCAATTCCAAGCCCCGTGGTGAGGATATCTCGGCTACTCCTGTGTTCACGATCCTCGTTAGATCTCTCACCCCGATCACTTCTCTCGGTTCTCTCGGGGCGATCCGATCTATCGTTCCTTTCCGGTCGGTCTAGTCGATCATTTCTATCGGAGCGATCATGCCTGTCAGATCTCTCATACCTATCTGACCTCTCGGATCGTTCAGGTCGATCATCTCTCTCAATCCGGTCAATCCTTTCTACCCTGTCCGGTCTGGGTGGTTGTGGTGGTGGGACTTCCGCTCTAATGCCAAATCCTCGTTCAGCAACAGGGTTTTCGTATCTGGGTTCAGGTCGACGGTGTGAACTGCTGTTCCTTCTACGCAAGGGCTCCGGATCTCGCACTTCGTAAACATCATCACGAGACCCTCTTCTGCCAACCTCACGATCACGGTCATGGTACATTGACGCTGGTCGCTGAGCGCCATTTCGTCGTACGGGTACGGGTTCTTGAAACGGCAATTCTATCCTAGCTGGTCTCTGAATAGGATCCATGGGCGATGGTGGAGGAAGCATTGGCATTCTAGCGCTTGCTGGTTGATCCCATGTCGCTCCATGACGGATCCTGTCAAAGCCTCTTGTTGTAGGGGGTGGTCCTCGCTCTCGGAAATCGGCGGATCGTGGGACCAAATCCGTATATCCCGCGATGCTGCTTGGTCTGCTCGGTCGACCGCCGTCATAGCTGTCTCTTCGTGGTCGCGACTGGGTGGTGTTCAAATCGTACTGAACCAAGTCCCTTGGGTTTGTGTATCCAAATCCATCATCTGGGTAATCTCCATTTGATGACGTATCCGTGTGTCTTGCCACAGGAACGGGATATTGTGATCGTGGTCGGCTACTGCCGTTGTACCCAGGGTCGTGTCTAGCCGAACCCACTCGTAATCTATTTCCGCTTGTATCGATATCAGCCGGTCTGTGGTGACGTGACCGGGTATCGTGATGTGAAGAAGCCGGAACTGCGTAGTAATCTTCATTGCTTGATCGATAGGGATTCTTCATTGGGCTTGATGGCCTAGCGCTATGAATGACGGGTTTGTGCTGCTTGACAGTTGTAACTACTGTTGGTCGGTTGTGATTCTCTAGAGTAGAGCTTCGTCGTTTGCTATCGCTACGGACACTGCTCGTTCGAGGAGGTGGCTCTGCTGTCACTTTGTACGTTGTCGTAATAATACCAGCAGAACCACTCGTGCTGCTACTGCTTCTCGAATGTCCGGTGGGGATATGTTGACGAGATGTGGGAATGACATGTAAAGTCGAAGTTGTGGTGTGGTAATCGTTACCCCCCGAGAGGTTGATGGGGAGAGAAGCCCTTGCTGGGTTATAAGTTGGGGAGCGCGGTCGCGCGTTGTATCCGTATCGGTCGGACATTTTGTAAAAATGATCTTGATCTTCTTCTTCGTCAAGAGGGGCTCGAAGGATCAATATATGCACCCAGATGGTGGGGCAAGCACTGGAAGCTTCGTCAAGGCGAAGTGATCGAGTAAGCAGCCACCAGAATTGCAGCTGGCCGGTTGACGGTTGATGGTTGATGGTTGATGCTTGATCAGTGTGTTGCGCGGCTATAGTTGGATTTGGTATTAGCAAACTTGATCAGTATGAAACTAGGGAGGGCACCGAAGAGATGCATGATGCAGCTCATTGTCTGGCAGGCGGCGGGATACTACATGTACATGCCTTTGGGATTCGGTGTCGCGTCTCGAGCGATCTTGGACTGGTGGATGACGGCAGCAGGACTCGACTTGTCGGGAGGGTGCCGAGGAGCGAGGTTGTCCACGGGTGTCTCTACAGAGGGTTGGACTGCTGACACTGCTGCTGACCCCGCGACGATCCGTGAGGCAAGCAAGGCACGTAAGGCGACCGGCTGAACACGATGGACTGCAGCGAATATCTGGCCGACGTGGTGTTGTTGAAAGTAGCCAGAGTAGGTGAATGATAGGCAACGCACTGGATGCAAAGACTTGCTGGCAGATGAAGAGGTGGTGGTGGTGTTGAGGGGGAGAGATTGCAAAAGATTTGGGATATGCTTTACAGGTATGGGATAGGGATACGGTCAGTGGCTTTTGGGCTGGCCTTGACTTGGCTTGGAGGGGGAAGGGTTCAGGGGTCGTGAGCAGGGAAGGACCGGGGGGCCATAAAAATGACGATGGGGGAGCATTTCGGATGGTGACCATCGACCTGCCAAAACGCTGTCGAGCACCGTTACGAGCCATGATCAGCGTCAAATACAGCATCGGAGAGCCTGAAGCGCAGATTAGGCGCTGAGAGATGGCATGTAGACCCACTGATGGAATTCTTGTTCAGGCCTTCGACGTCTTCTCTGGTGTCTCCGTGGTTCTGTTTCTGCTTCTTCGTGTGCCTGTACTCCGACCCAAGCTTGGGGTCGCTGGGGTAGCAGGTGGAAGGTGGAAGGTTGAAATGTCCCCGATTTTCTGCGGGATCAGGTGCTTCATTTGGTCCCTATCACCACTACAGGTATCATCTCCACTAACTCGATAGTGGAGGGGCTCTCTTCCGACGCATGCACTCACTGTACTCGTACTCCGTACTCAGCACTCTGGACGACTTCCCATGACTGTCCCTCCAACGAGTACCGTAAGTCGCAAGTCGTACAGTACATGTACACTAGCGTCTTATGTCACTGCGGTGCCACTGCAACGGTTGTCCACTGTTTTGTTTGTACAAGAACATGTTTCTGCATGGTCGAGTACGAAGGACAAGCGAGAAGGCCAGACACGGCATTTGAAAATAGCAATGGCCCACATCGCCACAATTCCACTTTGATGTAAGAAGTACCTGCTAAGGAATGGTGGGGATGACAAGTCCTGTAGACCAGCCCAACGAGCCTGAATGGAGATGGAACGAAGGCACGGGAGCCAGTGAAGGTCGGGCACCCGTGGACCCGCCGTCGTCGACCTTAGCTCTTCACGCCATTCTGCCGTCAGTCAGGGCAATGTCAATGTCAAGTCTACATGAACCCAACCAACGTCGCCCCTCCGCATCCGCCTCCCCGTCTCTATCCGGACGAGAAAAGATACCGATGCCTACATACGGCTACTTGGCGGTCCCTAGTTTGCTACAGTCACAAACTTTCATACAGTACAGTACAGTACGGATACGTGAGAGCCGCCTGACTCTATCTTGACGCCGATTCCTCGCCTCGTATCAAGTCGACATTCCACTTACGAAGTAAGACTAAAGTCAATTACCTAAGGATTTCTCTTTTGCATCTTCGTGTGGAGAGAGGTCCGCAATTATTAGGACCAAAGAACCAAAGAGGAGATTCGGTCAGTCTGCTTTACAGCAATTGCTCAATTACTCGCATCAACTTGCTTTTCTCCTCGCTTGCAGCTCGCTTGATGGGGTGAACTTGTGGGGGCGAAAAAGAGCAGAGACTGGAAAGCTCCATGTAGATCATGCCTCAACGTGGAGTGACAACAATTCAATCACATCTTCAAATCATATCCAAATCCTCAGAATCACACTGCTGTACGACACATCAATACACTCAATGACATCACGGGGATTGGTGGGGTGGAAGGTGGGAAGAAAAAAGATCACAATTCTTTTTTTCACGGAGTATCTTGCACCGTGCTTCTCGGTCTCATTCTTTCTTCATCTATCCCAACAAGGGCCATCCCTATACCGACCTCCTTAGGGATTGGTGGGGGGCTAGAAGGTGGGAAGAAGATAGATCACCAAGGACCCAATGCTTCCATACAGATCGCAGACTCTCGCTGCCCAATTAAGGATTGATGTGAGGGGCATGAACATGGGCGGGGTGTCAAAAGGTACCATTTCTCTTTACTGTACTTCACACATTGGACCCCAAGCCCATCGCTGTGTCGCTGCAGTATTGTATTAATTTAGTCTCTATAGGCAACAACTCTCTAATGAAATAATCTCAATGCCTCGATATTAATTGCAGACTCAGTAACATGTTAAAGACGTGGCGCAACCCTCTTTACGGCACATTTCATCCCGACGCCCATCATCGCTCCAAGGCTGTCGTCTGTGCTCATAGAACAAGGAATACCCTATCATCGAAAAACTCCTCACCCAACGGGTTCAATGCCTCCATATTGGTCACGCCCAACCACTGGGAATGGGGGATTGGGTGGATGGTTGGTTAAAGAAGGTGATAACTCTCTCGTACGAAGTACATTTACATTTCATGCCTCCGCCCATCATCGTAGTTATTGCGTTGCCTCAGTAAGACATACAGTACCGCATCCACCACTCCCTTCGCAGCCTTCGCTAAGCTATGCCACCAGGAACCACCATGCAAAAATAAACTTCGACGAAGAAACCGATGATGCCCAAGGGGCTACTGTACGCTACCATACGGGATCGCGCCAAAGACGCCCACCTGCACCCAGCCCAGCCCAATACCAGCATCGAACCCTTCTCCTACGCGCAAAAATCCATTGAGCGGTCTGCACGCCCTTCCAGACCAAGACTCTGCACCATCCAATCCATCTCGATTTTTTTCCTCTGGCATGAACTTCTCCACGTTCTTCAAACATTGGGAAAACATTTGTTTGCTAATGTACCCCGCTGTTTAGGAAGGCACCGCACCCACCCCGCCTTGCAATGCGTCGTCTATTTTTTTCTCGGGGTCTACGCGTAGCGAGCTCTGCTCAGCTCAGATAAAGAGGACCCCGAATTTTTACGGTAAGAGCTTGAGAGTCATCGCATAGATCAGGCTGTCATGCTGCATCGAAGACCCTTACTTTTTCAGTCCGGGTGTTTGGTATCCGACCGCTCAGGACCCTTTTTTGTTTCTTGCCTGATGGGATTTTGTTTATGAGCTTGTCATGGGATAAGTGTGTTGAGAGGTATGTTGTACTTGGTGATATTTTGTTATGTTACTTTTGACTTTATGTTTACTTCATTTTTTCTTTTGCCTTTTATTTAGCTTCCCGTTATATTTTATCTTATCCCTTGTGACGTTGGTGTAGAAGAGGCTCTGTTGTGAAATCCTGCAAGCTCTTAGTACTGTAGTACGAGTAGCTACGTCTAACCTTAATATGTCTCGCCCTATGTTATCGGCCAAGTTGTACTCCGTTAGTAATATATATTTATATTACTTTTAACTCTTTCCTTATTTACTTCCCTTCTCTTTTACTTTTTCTTATTTAGCGTCTTATTACATTTTATCTTCTCCCTTGTGACTACTGTAACGTTGGTACGGTTGAGGCTCTACTACACGATCTTACAAGTTCTCGGTTATACGAGTATAGGAGCTACGTATAACCTTGAGATTACCTCCCTTTATATTATCGGGTAAGTAGTACTTCCTTAGTAATATATACTCATTTTAATTATGACCTTTTGTTTACTTCCTTTTTCTTTTGCCTTTTCTTTTGCCTTTTCTTTTGCTTATTGTTATAATTCATCTTATCCCTGGCTATATTATAGTAGGGTACATGAGGCTATGCTGTGGCCAGCAAAAGTCGAAATCTCAGCCTGTACGAGGCGCTGGCTACGAACCTAGGATTGCAATATTATCCTAGAGCTGATGAGATACTCTCGTATTCGTTGGAGCTGGTGTGAGCGTCGTGGTGATCTAACGAGGGTATCTCGACGTGGCCTCACTAGAACAGAGGAATAGCAGCCAACGCCACTGGATTTAAAAACTACCCAACCGTCCGATTCCCTGCCTTGCGACCAGGCACATCTTCGACATCTACGCGGTCAAAATTCTGACCAGCAATAACTACATTGGCGGATAGGGCACCTCTGGGGCGGCATTTGCAGAGTTTTCACGACCGGCAAAAATGGGGGCTCCGCTAGCTAGTATAGAGTAGAGGTCTCTGATTCGAGGATTACGGCCTTACCCCTGAGACGGTCGGCCTACGCAAAGAAGAGAACTGAGCGTCTGTTAAAGAAGGAAGTACAAAGGAGGGTTATGCGCTGTGCGGGTGGATGAGCCCGGAAGGGACGGTAAAGAGCTGGGATCTCGTATATCGAGGAGAGGGATAAATAGAGGGAAATGGTTCGGATGGAGTTTTCTCCTCTTCTTTCGACCCCTCTGCTTCTGCGGAGGCATAGGGACTCTCTTTAGAAGGGCATATTGCAGGGAAGAACCGCTGTTGAGACAAGCCCGACGACAATTTACGAATCACCGAGTATACGATACCAGCCCTCTCTTTACCTATACGCCCGGAAACGCGATTCTATAACATACAAGACAGAAAGGCCGGCACACTTTGTTTACAACCGGGGCTCAGGGACTGAGCCGACAGAAAGCTAGGGATTGGAAGTACGTAGTAAAGACAGAAGCTTCGCTTTGGTTAGTGGGACGGAAACACGTAGAGTACGCTGCCTGGCTAGGGGTGTATTCTACGCAAATCCTGCGAGGCATGGTCGGCCCTGCTGGTGTATAGCAGAGATGTGGCAGGGTATCGCGAAGGGGGGTCAAACCCTTGGGGCGAGGTATATAATGGCAGCGATAGAAGGGAGGATGGTGATTCATTGCTCTATATAACACTGTCTATATGGCCCGAGGGGACGGAGGCGCATGTCGGTTTACCAAGAGAGCGTAGAGAGCAGCTGGCTGGTTGGCAATCGTGAGCTTAAGGAGCAAACTGTAAGGGAGACGTGGATAGAGAGGCCTTGTCCCCCTCTCTTCCGAACCTGGGAGGCGAAACACAGGGGAAAAGCGTTGTAGAGGCTTCTAGCGTCGAGAGAAGCAGGCCGACTCTACTGTATATTTAAACTAATATATATCTTTTACCGACTTCGGAGGGAAATACAGAGGGCGAAGAGAAGTCACTTCCGGGAACTGATTAATAAGGCGACCGAGACTAAGGACGTCTTCAAGATCTGTAAATGGCACCAGAGTATAGGGGTATATAAGTCCCCTCCCCTAAAAGACTCATCTGGTCGCCTCGGTTATACGACAGAGGAGAAACAGGATTCTAGTTCAGGAACTCCTTAAAAATAAGGCCGAAATAGGGAATATTCCCTCGACTACACCAACAGTACCGACCTGTAGACTCCCCTGGGCCCCTCTAACCCCCCGCGAGGTGAAGGAGTCGATCCTCGGTAAGGCCTCGACCACCCCTGGGGAGGACGAGCTTGTTACAGGGGTATTTAAGATCGCCTGGCCCCGGATTAGGCACGTTGTCTTCACCCTGTTCTAGGGTTGTATTAACTCTGGATACTACCTAAAATGCTTCTGCTTAGCGATTGTAGCTATTATCCCGAAGCCGAATAAGAAAGACAAGTCCTCGCCTAGGGCTTACCGCCCTATCTCCCTCCTCTCGGTTCTCGGCAAGGGGCTCGAGAGGCTCCTTGCTAAGAGACTCTCCTGGATTAGTATTAAGGAGAGAGTACTCGGACTAAACCAGTTCGGGGCCCTCCCTCTTCGCGCGGCTACAGATCTTACAACGTGCCTTACTCACGATATCGAGGAAGCGCTAAGCGAGAAACTAGAGGCCTCACTTCTTACGCTAGATATAAAGGGGGCTTTCGACGCTGTTCTCCCGGGTCGTCTTATTAGGAGACTTAGGGAACAGGGCTGGCCAGACTACTTTATCTCCTAGGTCACCTCTTTTCTCTAATAGAACAGTCCGTATTAAGCTTGACGGGGAGGTCGGGGTAAGTACGCCTTTAAAGTGCGGGCTCCCTTAGGGATCGCCGATCTCTCTAATCCTGTTTATGCTCTATGTTTAGCCCCTCTTTTCTTCTAGCCTAGGAGACCTTCTAGTCCTTAGGCGGTTTAGATACGCCAACGACGTCGCCCTTCTTACAATAAGTATAAGTAAGACCGAGAACGTTAGCTCCCTCTCTAAATAAGTAACCTGTCTACTCTAATAGGGTATAGACAAGGGAATTACCTTTAATAGCGATAAGTCCGAGTTAATTCATTTCTCCTGTAAAAGAAAACAGAAGGTCGTAGTATCCGGCAACCCTTGCGTATTATAGTTAGTAACAAGACTATCTTCTTAACCTAAGAGCTCCGCTGGCTTAGTATTTACTTCGACCGAAGGCTTTCCTTCCTTAGCTACGTTAAGCGAATAGCGGGGAAAGCTACCGTAGTTACTTAAGCTCTAAAGAGTATAACAAACACGGTTCCTAGCTCTCCCCTACACCTCCTAAAACAGGCGGCCACCGCCTATGTTCTCTCTATTGCATACTTTGGTAGTAAGACCTAGTACCCTGGCCAGTCTAAGACTAGAGGGTCGAAGTCTTAGTAAGTTAATAACCGAATCGGTAAACACCTCGGCCTCCTTAGCTAGGTTGTAAATAAGTACGCTAGAGTTATTCTACCGGTCTATAGGACTACCCCCTCCTTAGTCCTCCTCCTCGAGGCAGGACTACTCGCCCCGGAAATCGCTCTTATAGGACGTAGCGAGGCACTAGAGGCTAGAACTCGACGTCTTTGTGAACGTGTGGAGTGAACCACTGCTTGCTGTGATGAATACTGAGTCAAACCGAACACTGCTATAAAGAGCGAACAACTAAGTAAGGAGAGAAGAGAGTTCCAGAGGAACAGGAGCTTATATACATAATGCCAGCGGCACGCACGTGCCGTGCTACACGTGATCTGACCCTAGTTCCTCCAACTCCGTGACAGTCTTGACCTAGACTACCCCCTCCGGCGTTGTGCTAACTCGCCCTGCCTTAGCTCTAGGCTCTTCTATAGGAATAGGCGGGCCCTCCTACCCTCCGAGTCTATAGACCCGATCCAAGATCCCCTATGGACCCGGGGTTTCGACCGCGAAGCCTATCTTACTACTATAGGCGGTCCGACCCCTATAGGGGATAAGGATACATATAAGGAGCGCTTCTTAGAATTCCTAGCCACTATATTACACACCGACCTAGTTATCTATACAGATGGCTCTAGGCTAGAAGACAGGAGTACCAGCGGTAGAGTCTACCTTACTCGCGGCGGCTCTATCCTTAATACGAAGTCCTACCCCTTTAGGCAGACCCTAGAGATATATAACGCCGAGGCTAGAGCCGCTCTACTCGGCCTTAAGCTCGCTATAAGGTCCCCCTCCTGGACCTAGGCTTAGCGCTGCTAGGTCTGCCTCGACAATCTAGAAGCTACGCTTTAACTCTCCTTCCGCTCGGTAGGGACCTCCTAGGAGGTCTTTAACAAAGTCTATTCCCTTACTTAGTAATATCTGGGCAAAGTAGCCTTTCGTTAGTGTCCGAGCCACAATAGGATATACGGGAACGAAGTCGTAGACAGGGCCGCCGGCGTCGCCGCTCGCGCTATACCGAATAGCCCTCCCCGCCTTTGTACAGCCTCGCTTAAGAGACAGGTTAAGGAGGAAAGCTCTAGGCTAGCTAACAATCTCTGGCGTACTACCCTTTCCCCCCTTTATAAGGACCTAGGGGTTATAAGATAGGTTCTAAAACCTCGGTCACTTAAGCTCCTACGCGAGGTTCTCGGGCGCCTAATAGCGGCTAGAACTGGCCACGGGGACTTTACTATTTACTACACCCGATTCTATTACCTCGATACTCTCTACGAAGCCGGAGACTACTCCTATAGCAAGGAGAAGATACAATTCCATCCTCTATTCTACCGAATAGTTAAGCGAAAGATCCCTGAACTTATAGCGAAAGCTAAACGCGACCCTTGCCTTCTCTTTGGCCCCTTCTCGGAGAAGCTTTTTAGAGAGCTCTTCTATAAATCTAACTTCTACTCGGAGATTTGCCCTATACGGCCGGCCTCCGACTAGTCCTTTTACTACCTTCTTTTAGTCTTCCTATTATATTTACCTGTTTAGTTACTAGGGCTTGTCCAGAAGCGGGCCTGCTCCTTTCTCTGTCACCTGTAGAGTAGTCTTGTTTCTACACCCCCTGTTAGCTAGGGCACCCCCCTAGCGTCCTTTGCCCTACTATGGGATTTCTAGAACCTAGTTACGAGTCGGCTAGTTGTATTCGCCGGACGTTAAATAAAATAAAATTAAATTAAATTAGCCCTAGGATAAATTACTTAAGTATATATTAGTATAGTATATTATATATTAAAAAGTACTTATAATTATACTTTCTATAAGTATTTAGTTTATATTTAAATAACTTATCTTTTTAAAAATTACTTATCTTATTTACCTTTTTATACTAGTTTATTATAAGGTAAATATTATCCTAAAGGATATACTAACTAAAGATTAGAAATAGCTTTAAAAAAAGATATTTATTACTTAGTACTAACTCTATATTTTCTAGGGTATCTTTCTTAGCTTTATCCTTTTAATTATAATTAATAGTATATATCTTAATAGCCTTAATAACTATATCTAATAACTAAGGTAAGTTTTAATTCTTATATAATTATAGCTATCTACTTTTAAGCTTATAATACTAACTCTTATTTAGACTTATTATACTAACTTAGCGTAGAATATACTTAGATTAGTATATATAATTTATTTATTTAGCTTTTATATTTATTTACCTTTTTTTTAATATACTTTTAAGAATTCTAAGAAGTATTTTTTATATACTTAAGTTTTATACCTATAAAAATAGTATTTATTATAGCTTAAATTAATTTAATATAACCTTTCTTAGTATAAAAATAGAAAAGTACTTTTTTAAGATATTTAGTAGTAGTAATAAAGTCTTCTTAATTATAAAGGGTATAATTAATTATTTTTATAGAATACTACTTATAAATAAGATATTAAACTTAGCTATATAAGATATTTTAAGAACTAGTAGAAAAGAATTCTTTAATAGCTAATTATTCTATAGTAGAATTATTAGTTAAAGTACATTTAATATACTAGATATATCTTACTTTTTTAATCTATTTTACTAAAATACTAGAATACTTACTAATGTTTTTAATATTTTTAGTTTTAACTAAAAAAAAGATATAAAAATAAAAGACTTTATATTTTAAATAAAATAAAAAACTAAAGAGCTTTTACTTTAGTTTATTAGTTTTATAAGTTAAATTAAATAATATTATATATCTACCTTTTACTAACTTAAATAACTAATTATCTTTTACTTATATAATACTATAAATAGTTATTAAAATATTACCTTTGTAACGGTTATAGTCACGAGGGCTAGATGTTACATGTTCGCTTAGCGAGGCGCTAGAGCGCACGACCTGTATTTAGTTTCCAGCTCTCTCGAGCTCTCCTTCTCTCCTTATCTATTGTCCTAAGAATAGAGTGTTGTTTGTTCCGACTGTCCAGAAGCACGTCTGTTATAACCTTTTATCTTTTTTTTAAACTATAAGACTATTAAGTAATTATTTATAATTACAGAATTTAATATACTTTCCTAGTTCCTCTACTATTATATACTAACTTCATAAAGCTTTTTAAGAAAAGGTAGTAGGATTATTATCTTCTAACTATTAACTTACTAAACGCTTCTAGTTATAAATATTATTTAGGATTATATACTATCTACTAGCCTTATCTAATATAGTATAATTTTAGTAGAGAAGTGTAATAGACGTGCTTCTAGACAATCGGAACAAACAACACTCTATTCTTAGGACAAAAGACGAGGAGAGAAGGAGAGCTCGAGAGAGCTAGGAACTAAATACAGGTCGTGCGCTCTAGCGCCTCGCTAAGCGAACATGTGACATCCAGCCCTCGTGACCATAACCGTTACAAGAAGTAAGAGAATACTAGATAAGGGATAAGAATCTAAGAGTTAAATAGCTACCTTATAAATAATATTATTAACCTTAATAATATCTACTTACTCTAAGGTATAATTATACTTCTAGTATAAACCTCTTGTGACAGTTCTGGTTCCAGACCTGCCACGTGAGCTCTCACCGCCTGGCAGAATCCTGTATATTAGCATCGTTCAGAGCTGTCTTAGCTCTTCACCTTAGTATTCTAAGAATGGATCAGTTCTACCATCACACGTCGTTCTGCCCCGTCACACCTCTACTCTACTTAATAATAACGTTTCTTATAGGGTTTTCTTTAATAATAATTCGAATTATAATCCTATATAATTAAAAGCTTTTATAATAAGTAGTATTTATACTAATATTACTAGCTTTTAAAGTATTAGACTTTTTACTTAAATAATAGTAATATATCTTACTTTTATATAAATTATAAAGTAAACGATTATTAGTATAAGACTAAACGTTTAAAATAAATAGCTAGTATTAATTAAAAAGAGCTTTTAAAAGTATAATTCTATTAGTATTATTATACTTAATATAAAAGAGAAGTACTTAGTACTAAGTAACTTTAGATAGATTAGTAGGTTTTTATATAGCTAATATTAAAACTATATTAAGTAGAATATTACTAATAAAATAAAAGCAGGAACTTAATAAGTTTTAAATAACTTTAAATATATAAATTAATAATTATTTTTATATAAGATATTATTTAGTATATAATTATAAGAGATATAGTTTAATATATAAAATATATAGGTTAGTAGTTAGGGTTTAGGTTAGAGGTTTAGGTTAGGGTTAGATATTAGAGTTAGTAGGGTATAATTAAGGTAAATAACCTACTTAGTTAAATAGAAATAAATTTATTTTATTTATAATATAATAGGTTAGTACCCAGGATAAAGCACTGCTATGGAGTAGCTGTGCACACGCACGTGCCTTCCCCTCTTTTTATACCTTACCGCCCTATCGTTAACGCTTAGAGCAAGAAGCTCTGACCAGGCATCAGAGACTTCACTGGTACGAAGAGCCTTCTCTTCTCTTCTCTTCTCTCTTTAGCTTATTCTCTTTGGAAATACATTACCTTTTACTTGCACTGTACACTTTGCATGTAACCCGTGACATATAACTAAAATAAGTTTAACTTTTACTAGTAAAATAGTAGGAAGGTAAGTAATCACTATAAATAACTTAGGAAATAACCCCTCTTTAATAGAATATATAGTAGTTTCCCCTAAACTTTATAAATATATAGTAAACTACTAACTTTATAACTATTACTAGCTTTAAAAGTATATATATAATATAATTAGTTAATAGTTACTATAAATACTATATTAAGTAAATCGATTTATAATTCACTTATATTAGGGCAGGGGCCCTGCAGGGGTCCCCTGCTAGCGCCGTACTAAAATTATTAACGGAATAGGAGTACTTTTAATAATAAGAATATAGTGAATAGATAAGGCGTAGTTCGTACTTTAGATAGTGAATCTTATACTCGAGTACTTGAAAATCGAGAAGACCGAGCTAAACGGGTCTATAAGTCGAATAGTACTATTATTTAATTAGAGCTATTAACGAATTAGAAAAATAATTCGGTACTTATTCGGAGCCTATTCGTAAATAAAAAGCTCCCCTACTTTTCGAGCGAAACAGGCCCTAAAGTCTTCTTTAGCACCTATTCTATTAGGGTATAACTTTTTAGAAAATCTGTAAGACTTTTCGTAGAGTAATATAAGGCGTTAATCGAGTTTACTACGGGACTAAAATGTGCGGTTTAATGCCGCCACGGAGAGACTGGCTTGGCGACAGCCGCGGTGACAACCTTCAAAGTGTTCAGAGCTTCTCCTGGCGGCCCTGGCTCCGGCTACGGTGAGGCTTCCCTCTTTTGCGTGCCCCGATGCAGGCTCAGCTTCTCCTTTTCCTCCCCAAATTTCTTTTTCAGGTTGTTCGCGACCCATTTCTCTGTCTTCCCCTTCAGCTTCTTCTTTCCAGCTTTGCTCTCAGCCTTCACTATCTTCGTTAATTCCGTAGCAGCTTTCCCCAATCCGTGTTTAATAGCTGAAAAATCGTGCCGAGTCCATTCTGACCCTGGTTGGGGCAGAGCTCTCTTTTGTAGTGCGGCTTCCCTCTTGGGATGGTCTTTCCCTAGAGACATCTTCGTGTTGAACTCCACCTAGAAAATAGTATGATGGTCAGAATGTAGGTGGAAATTAGGATGTGAATTGTGATTATATAACTAGCTACAGCATATGAGGATATGTGGAATATATGGTGATATAGAATCACATAATACAATTGCGACATTCACTGATCTTCTGCTCCGCGTCCTTCTTGACTAGCTCGGTGACACCTGCAGCCTTCAAAGTGTTCACAGCTCCTGGCTCAGGTAAGGCTTCCCTCTTTGGTATGGGTCTCAAATGTGGTCCCGTCATAGCGGCCGTTACTCCATTTGGGCCTGGGGGATCGCCCTTCTTCTGGGAATAATGCTTCGCCTTCGACTTCGCTATCATCCCCAGCTCCTTTCCAAGTCCACCTACAAACTTTAATAGCTTTCCCTCTTTTGCGGCTTTGTTTGTTGCGGCTCCGAAATTTGAAACCGTATGTTTCATTTCATCTAGAGTCTTTACTGGCTCCGGAGCGGCTTCTCTCTTCTCGAGATCTGCATCGACAGCAGTATTATCGGCTCTCTTAGAAGACTTCGTGAGGGTGGCGTCGTGTTGTTCTTGGGAGACGGTGTTAAGTACGGGAGACCGAGTATCGATCACGGCTTTGTCGAGGGGAACGGGAGAGGGGGTTCTCTTAAGATACAAGGAGACTACATGGTTTTGTGGTTCTACGACAGGAAGCCCAGAAACCAAGGTGGAAAGGACCGTGGCTACGCCCAAGATATTAAGAAGTAGCATAGTAAAGTTGATTAAAGTAAAAGAGGAATAAGGGTCGTAATAAAAGAGTGAGAGTCGTAGTAGAATTAAAGAAGTGTAAAATAATTAAACAAATGTGGTAGGTAACATGTAAAGAATGTAGTATTACGAATAGAGTTTACTAAAAAGCCCTATAAGAACCTGAGAAAGAAAGAAGGAAGGAAAAACGAAAGTGAGGGAGGATGAAGGTGGGTGAGAAACCTGGAAATCTTTAAGAGAACTGCTCTAATATAGAAGAATCAGCCTACAGAAAAGTCAGTCCTTGAACTCTAACAAATGATCAACAGTATATAAAAATACCATCTCGGAAGCCCCATTTCAAAGCAACTGCCTTTTCTCTAAGCGAATCATACACTGTGTTACCGTAAAAATTCGACTTGAAGGCCTAAACTAGTCGGGGACTACGAGGTGAATACGTACAAGCACGTACCTACAAAAGGCTCGTACTCAGTAATTAAAGCTATTTTGAGATATTGTATTATCGTTATTATTTTAGAAATAGTGAAATTACAGCATTTCGATTAGCTCGATTATAAGAACTATAGAAATCAACAATAATACATCAAATTAGGTGGTGGATCCTACTAAATTGAGAGTACACTTGGGCCCAGCGCTGCCACCTACAGGACTAAAACAGCTCGCACTCCCCGGCCAGTTTGGGCCTTTAGGTCGAGTTGTTACGGTATGATCATGAATACCGGTCAAAGACCGACAGCGCGGCGTCTTAGAGACGTCACCTTTTTATTGGCGCCGAGAGAACATTGGAGAATCTTGGGGTAGTTTTCCTCCGCACCTATCTTAGCTTCTATGTTAAGTCGATTTTGAGTTCAGATTTCTGTTAAAAATAGGTTTCACAGGAAAATCACGATATAAAAATATCCTCGGTGCCTAGGTGCCGGATTTTAAGGATATTATCGAGAATGTTCTGAGAGCAAAGTTTGTGGCATAGTGCGACGCGCCGACGAAGAAAAAACCTGACAATTCCCGTCTGCCTCCTCTCCACCTCTTTTCCAAATGTAAATTTGGTAGTATAATCCCTTCTACATAACAAACGACCAAGAAACGTGCACTCCTAGAGTAATTTAAGTAGAGTGACTGTTTGGCTCGGGTCCTGCACCGGGGTGCACCATACAAAATATGGGTGCACAACCCTAATACGAGCTTAACTCGTAACGAGTTACGGAATCGTTTGGCTAGCAACTGGATACAGAATAAAGGTACTCGTCCGAATGCAAAATTTAGTCTCAACTCGAGTGTACCATATAAACCCGGCGATGCGCGAAAATCCTGATCTGACATATACACTCTCTGAACTCGCTTAGGGCCTGGTTAGCTTGCCGAATTACGTATCCCGGAAACAGTATCCCCTATATAAATTTAGAGTTTAGTACTCTATACGAGATACGACTCGTATCGAGTTCTAGAACGTTTAGCTTGTTTTAAGGATATAAATAAAGTAATCCTCTAAATACTAGTATCTCGGGATATAATAGAAACCTTGATATAAAATAGTAATATAGCCCTTAAGTACTATTACTATATTCCGGATCCTATCTCGCTTATTCTATTTAACGTAAATACTACTACTTTATCTATATATTTATTCTATAACTATATATTTATATATAAATTATAAATTCCCTTCTTTATAAACGTTATATATATAAGAGAAGAGTAAAAACTATAGTATATAGTAGCTTTATACTATAAGATTAACTATAATAAATAAAAAAGCTTTTAGAGAACTATTTAAATCGTTTATATAATAATCTCTATATAACTAAAAAGGCTTTTCTTATACTCGAGACCTTATTAGTCTAGGAGACTAGTCTAGCCCGTAATCAATATATATAACTATATATAAATAATTAAATATATTTTTATATATAGTTTATTCTCTTAGCTATAACTAGTACCTTCTAATATAAAGGTAGGAATACTAACTTTTTAAGAATCTAGAAATTAATATAATTTAACTCTATAATACTAAAAGATATATAAATAAATACTATAGATTTAGGGATTCGCTATTTATATATAGTAATTAACTAAGATACCTTTAAAATAATTCGCTTATAACTAAGATACCCCCTAAATCGTGCCCCCTAAATTCAGGGGTATCTTAGTTATAAAATAGGGGTATTTCGGTTAATGAAGTAGTAAATTTAATAGAATCTCGTAGTTTTTTAAGTAAGTTAAGCTTAAGATTTATATTTACCTAGTGTGCGGTTCTGACCGTCACGTGCTATCTCAGCCTTGACTAGTGTGGCTTGGCATCAAACCTTGTATTTAGACTCGAGCTCCCTCGAGCTCTCCTCTTCTCTTCAGCTTAGAATCTTCGAATAGACAGTTCTACGATTCCATAACCTACACCTTGGACGCCCACGGGCAACATATCGCACGTGTCGTCACAAGTATAATCTACTATCGTATAACTTATAAACTTTAGAAATAGTATATTATAGTACCTTTTACTTTTTTTCTAAGTCTTAGTACTTCTTAGATTTACTATTACTTATTTATTCGCTTTAGAGTATATATAGTTAAGTTTTTCTTATAAGGTATAATTATTAAGTATTTAGTCGACTAATTAGAAGATTTAGTATTTTTAGATTAATTTTTATTTTATTTAGATTTTTTATATACCCGCGAGAAGTGTTAGTACTACTAAGCTAGAGGTTCTAATTTAAATAATTAATAACTTAATAACTAATAGTCGAAATAATCTAATTTAAATTCTATAATTATTAAAATATTACGAAGTAATAGATCTGAGATTAGATAGTATTTTTAATAGTTAGTTGAGTAGTAGTGTGACGAGCATGGATGGAATAGCTTTAACCAACTGCGCCAGCGGGCCAAAAAGGCACAAGAATTGATCGACGATCAATTCGCTATTCTACTACATTAGGAATGCACCCGGCACCACCCCGTGACTCCCAGCCACGTGACGATACGTCACAAGTAGCCCCTTAGTAGACTATAGCCTAGGTAGGACCTCGGCTTACTAAGTAGCAAGCCCTCCCGAATACTACCCCCGTAGTACCCTATTAAAACTTTAACCTACTACCTATATATCGACCTACCTCGATAAGAACCTATAGTATCGATTAATTTTGTTTATTATATAAGTTCGGCTAGTTATTATAAGTATTCATCTATTAAAATTATCCTAAAAGAGTATATTATTATTTTAATATTAGTTTATAAGTTAGTTAATACTCGTAAGCTCGTATTACCGCCTATCTCTACCTTATTAAGTATATTTTAATTAAGACCTTATTAAGTATCTTTTAAGTAAGACCTTATTAAGTATCTTTTAGTTAAGATATTATTAAGTGTTTTTTAATAAAGATACTATTAAGTATATTTTAATAAAGACCTTATTAAGTATCTTCTAGTTAAGATATTATTAAGTGTTTTTTAATAAAGGTACTATTAAGTATATTTTAATAATAACCTTATTAAGTATCTTTTAGTTAAAACCTTATTAAGTATCTTTTAATTAAAGTATTATTAAGTATCTTTTAATAAAGGTATTATTAAGTATCTTTAAATTAAGGTATTATTTGTTACGGAGTTGGAGGAACTAGGGTCAGATCACGTGTAGAATAGCACGTGCAGGCTACGAGGAATCTTGTATTTAAGCTCTTGTTCCTCTAGAACTCTCTTCTCTCCTTACTTAGTTGTTCGCTCTTTATAGCAGTGTTCGGTTTGACTTAGTATTCATTACAGTAAGCAGTGGTTCACTCCACACGTTCATATTATAACTAAGTTACTTCTTCGCCTGGGAAGGCCTGCTATAATATCTTACTTTGTTTATTTGTTTTTGGCTGACGATACTCGACTCGACGGATTTCCGACTCGACATTATCCTCAGTAACACCACGTTATATATCACTGAACGTAGTATGCGTTATATGTCCCTAAACGATAGTATCACCAACCCCCCCCCAACGCTCGCGGAAGACGTACCAACAGAGGTAGAGGTCGAGGCATAGCCTCCCCTACTTACACGCCTGTACAAACCGCTGGAGCCTCTAACACTGTCTAACAGACAGACGACGATTCTCTTCTTGAAGACCAGTTTTAAGAGCGGCAGAGGACCGTCAGCTCTTCTTTTACCCCGGTACCTATTACGCCTACGTAGTACGACCAGATTATGGCAAGACTTAATTCGCTTAGCCAGGAAAACGCTTAACTACGTATAGCTGTCCAGACACGGAACACGGCCTCTCCAGATAACCCTATTCCTACTACTGAAAAGGGAAAAGCTACTGCCGGACGTCAGTAGTATAGCGCGCTCCGACAGACTAAGTTACTATCCTTTTCAGGCTCTACTAGTCGGAAGCCAAAGCTAAGCGCTAAAGTTAAGGACGTTCCTCTACTTAATAATGGTATTAGCCCGTCCCTTGTCTAATAGCAGGTCCTACTTAAGAGTAAGCTTCTCGTAAACGTAGACCCCTTCGTATCCGAGTTAGAGAAAATGACCTACGTGTTCGCTGGCATAACTGGCAAGGCAGCTACCTTGCTTAAGACAGCTATAGCTATAGAGGATGACCCAGAAGACGCTTTCCCGGGCTAGGAATCTATAGTCGAGTACCTGGTTTCTAGCCTCCGGAACCCCCACGAACGAGCCGATGTAAGAGAGGTATATGAAGCCCTTACCATGGGATCAGACGAGTCGTTTTTCGACTTTAAACTTAAGTTCTTACAGTACGCTACTAAAGGTAGGATCGCTAAGTTAGAATGGAAGGACGACATGTACGATAAGCTAGTATAGCCCCTATAGGACGAGATGCGTGTCGAGGTCTAAAAGATTAAGGACTTTAATAAGTTCGCTGACCTTACCTCGGGAACTGACGCAAGGCTCAAACGTGATAGAGCTCGGAATCCTACCCTAAAGAGGATGACGCGTACTACTCCGCTAGCCAGGGTCGTTACTGTCCCTACTATGCCCTGCTATCTAACTCCCTTGTTGTAAACTAGAGTTAATACGACCTTAGCTTTGCTATCCCACTTAACGACCCCGCCTACAAAGCGGATAGCGGAACGACGCGAGACTACGGTCCCCTAGCCTGAGCTCATATGCTATAACTGTAGAAAATCAGGTTACATTCGCTCGGATTGCCCTTATCCTAAGCGAGACGTAAGCCTAAATGAGATTGTTGAGCAGGAAGATAGCGAGCAAGGAGAAGACGAAGGACTGTCGGGAAATGGAAGCGCCTAAGAGAAGACTCCTTCTTAGGCGAGTTAGTTGATCTAGCGAAGCTAGATCTACAATGGTTAATAGGTGGAAAGCATATGACTATTACGTGTACTTTATTAATAAATAGATACGTATTGTCTTTGTAAGCACTTATTAACTCTGGAGCAAATGGGTTCGCTTTTATTAACTAAACCACAGCTGTCGACTAGGCTAAATTCCTAGGAATTAAAGCTCAGCGACTACCACGCCCGATCCCTGTCTTAGGGTATAACGGACAAAGCGGAGCAAGTATCTCTTACATCCTTCGCCTATACCTTACTATCGATAGACGACGATAGTTAAACCTTTCGTTCCTGATTACCCCCTTAGGCTCTTATTAAGTGATCCTTGGATGCAAATGGCTTAAGTACTCTAGAATCTCAGTCGACTGTAGTGCTAGACGCTTGACTTGGCCCCCAGAGTACTATGCGACGACCCCCTGGCTATAGAACGAGACAATCATCCCGCAGTCGGCTATTGTACCTAAACAGCCGGTACCGTGCTACTAGGCTGATATAGCCAGGAGAGACAAGGCCATGCTAAAAGAAGAGAAACGACATAAGGACGGACGAGTTACAGTCTCTATTATCGCTGTACTGCCTTCGCTAGTACCGCCTTCGCTTAAGCCCCTATCGAAACCACTGTTGAATATAGCACTCGACATTTACTTAATCTCTGGGCATGCGATGTACCTGGATTGCAAATAAGCAAGTAACGAGCTCTTCTCTACAAGCCTGTACGAGCTTAAGCGTGTTATTAATCAGAAGACTATACTGCTAAGGCCTGTACTCGACACTGTACTTGTAGTTGTAGAAGAAGATCTGTCCTAACTGCCGGCTATATATAAGTAATTCGTAGATGTGTTCTCAAAGTCAGTATCCGACCAGCTTCCGCTACACCGGCCTTACGACCACAAAATCGCCCTAGAAGCTGACGAAAAGTAGCTCTTATATAGCCCGCTATACAAAATGAGTGTTCAGGAACTAGAAGCGACAAAGCAGTACCTGCTTAAAAACCTAGACAAGGGTTTTATCGAAGCTAGCCAAGCCCCGTTTGCGGCTCTAGTCCTCTTTGTTAAGAAACCGAATGGCGGCCTACGATTTTGTATCGACTATCGTAAGCTAAATGCTTTGAGCCGTAAGGACAGATATCCCCTACTGTTAATAGATAAGACCTTAGCCCGAATCTCTCGAGCGAAGATCTTTACAAAGCTCGACATTCGTTAGGTATTCCACTGTATACAAATGGACCCTGCTTCCGAAGAATTAACTACCTTTTGTACAAGGTATAGCGCCTACAAATGCAAGGTCCTTCTGTTCGGACTTACGAATAGCCCTGCTACATACCAGAGGTATATGAATGACGTCCTATTCGACTACTTAGACGACTTCTGTACAGCTTACCTTAACGACATCCTTATCTATTCAGACGACCCCCTTAAGCATGAAACGCATGTCCGGCTAGTACTACAGAGACTACGCGACGCAGGTCTACAAGCGGACATCAAGAAATACGAGTTTAGTGTCATACAGACAAAATATCTTGGTTTTATTGTTTCGACAGACAGCATTTCGGTAGACCCAGAGAAGGTCGCTATTGTCTAAAACTAGTAAGCACCCTCTATAGTAAAGGGTATACAGTCTTTCCTAGGCTTCTGCAACTTCTATAGAAGATTTATTCGGAATTATAGAGTAATCGTAAAGCCACTGACTACCCTTACTTATAATGGCGTACTATTTAACTTCGATAGCTACTGTCATTACGCATTCCAGACTCTAAAAGACGCCTTAACTTTAGCTCCCTTGCTTCAATACTATAACCTAGAGCTAGAGAGTATACTAGAGATAGACGTCTCGGACGGAGTGATTGTAGGGATCCTGTCCTAGAAGCATAGCGAGCACTAGTTACTGGTAGCCTACTTCTCAAAGACTATGGCCCTAGTAGAATACAACTATAAGATCTATGACAAAGAAATGCTAGCTATTGTCAAGTTCCTAAAGGAATAGAGGCCAGAACTTGAGCGTACTGTCCAGCGTATCTAGATATACACCGACCACAAGGCTCTAGAGTACTTTATGACCTCTAAGAACTTGAACGTACGTCAAGTACGCTGGGCAGAAGCTTTAGCCGAGTATCACTTTATTATTAAGTACCACTCTGCTAAGGAGAATACCCGCGCGGACGCCCTAATATGGCGCTTAGACGAGACAGAGGCTCAGGACTTAGTAAAGAAGGCTGATCGGCTACGACAACTACTCCGGAATTACCAGATAGACCCTCTAATCCTACATCCTGACTCTATAGCCCAAGTACAAATCAGCTCTTTAGACATGGCCCCTATTTCAGCTGAGACATCGATAGTCGACCGGATCTTGACTGCTAACCGTACCTCTAAATCGCTTACCGCCGTCCGTCAGCAAGCAGAAGCGGATTTAGAAGGTCCCTTTGCTCTAGAAAATGGACTGCTACTATACTACGACCGCCTTGTTGTTCCTGACTTTCAGAACCTACGTATACACTTAATACGCGAAGCTCATAACCAAGTGTCTACGGCTCATCTAGGACGTTAGAAAACCTACAAAATGCTAGCTGTACGCTACTACTGGAAAGGCATGTGGAAAGACATCCAGCAATACTGCTAGAACTGCCACGATTATCGCCGCTCAAATAGCCCACGGGACAAGACACCTAGACTACTTTAGCCACTCCCTGTGCTAGACCGTCCCTGGTAGTATATTACTATAGACTTTTGGAGCTTTCTAAAGGACAAATCAGGATACGATAACGTCTTTGTAGTAGTTAACCGACTCTCAAAACAAGCTATTTCTGTCCCTTGTTACAAGACAGTTACAGCAGAAGAGATAGCTAGGCTCTACATCTGTCACGTATATCGCTACTATGGCGCTACTAAGTCTATTGTTTCAGACCGCGGAGGATAGTTTATTTCAGTATTCTGGAAAGAATTTAACCGTATACTTAGAACATAGCTTAAACTATCCACTGCCTACCACCCCCAGACAGACGGACAGACGGAAATCATAAACCAGTATCTAGAACAGAGACTACGCCCGTTTGTCAGCTACTACTAAGACAATTGGGCGGAGTTACTGCCAATGATGGACTACGCACAGCTCACCCTGCCACATGAGTCGCTTAGCTATATAAGTCCATTTAAAGTACTTTACGGATACCCTGCGCGTACCTCTTTTGACTAGGACACGCCAATGACAGCCCCTTCGGATCAGATAAGTGTAGAGAAAGCTAAAGTACTCGCTACTTGTATGAGGGATGCCCAGGATATAGCTAAGCGACAGCTCTTGTCGGCACAGCAACGTATAGAAGCGTCCGCAAACAAACACCGACGTCTAGTAGACTTTGCAGTAGGGGATTTTGTCTGGCCTATAAAGCGACACCTACGTACAGAGAGGCCTAGCCGAAAGCTCGACTTCCCAGGAGCTAGCCTATATAAGATTATCCAGCAAGTAGGCCACGCTTTTAAGCTTTAACTACCGGATTCAATGAAAGTACACCCTGTCTTCTCCCCAGATAGACTACGCAAGGCTGCCCAGAACCCTGTACCGGGACAAATTAACCTAGAACTACTACCTGTTAATATTACAGGTAATAACAAATAGGAAGTTCAGAACGTCCTTGCAAGCAAGGGCCGCAAGCACCTATACTACCGTATAAAGTAGCTAAACAGAGACGAGGACTTACAATATTATCCTACGTCTAATTACAAATACGCCCCTCATAAAGTGAGAGACTTCCACTTAGCTAACCCAACTCGACCTGGCCCGCTAGCTCTCTTAATGGAATAGTTGAAGGCTTGGGAGGATGGAAGGGACGATTACGATGATTTAGACAGTGATTTGATCATAGATACACGGTCGAGGACGACCTTCTTTAAGAGGGGGGGTACTATTACGGAGTTAGAGGAACTAGGGTCAGATCACGTGTAGCATAGTACGTGCAGGCTACGAGGAATCCTGTATATAAGCTCTTGTTCCTCTAGAACTCTCTTCTCTCCTTACTTAGTTGTTCACTCTTTATAGCAGTGTTCGGTTTAACTCAGTATTCATTACAGCAAGCAGTGGTTCACTCCACACGTTCACATTATTAAGTATATTATAATTAAGACCTTATTAAGTATATTTTAATTAGGGTCTTATAAAGTATTCCTTAACTAAGATCTTGTAAAGTATTCTTTATAAGTTTTATTAGATATCTTTAATTTAGATTTATTAATACTTTTTAATTTAAAACTTTATTTACTATTAAAAGGTTATTAAGTATTTTTTAATTAAAACTAATTAAATAATCTTTGTTATTAAGGTTTTTTAAGTATTCTTTTAATTTAGATTTTTTTAAGTATTCTTTTATTAAAACGCTTTCTATATATATAAATTAAAACCTAATAAAATAAACCTTAAATATTTATTTTACTTTATAGTATATTACTTAGATATTTTCCTATTTAATTATATATATATTTTAAGTATTAAAGTTAAGTAATAATACTAATTTATTTTAAATATAATCTAAAGAATTAACAAAGTATTTATATAAATAAAATAGTATTATATCTAACTATAAAATATATTTAACAGATATCCCCTGAGCGGTAATGATCCTCTCATAGGAGACTGTAGAGCAGTAGGAAGGGGGCAGGTTGAACAGTGTGTATTAGACTAGAGAGAGAAGAAGGTCGAGGCTTTAGCTCGGCCTTATACACCTACACCTGGCTAGTGCGCCACCATTCCCAATCGGGACTAGCTACACCTATACTCTAGATACATCGCATTCCAGAATTCCTCAATACTCCCCCTCGAGGTAACTTAAGTATAGTTTAGCGACTGTTAACCCTATACTTTATCTGACTACTACTGTAACCCCATCTGCTCCTTAAACCTCTTAAACTTCACTTGTTGAAGTAGCTTTGTTATACTATTAGCTACCATATTATCAGTTGGGATAAAGTTAACCCGTAAGCGTCTCCTCTCAGCAAGGTCTCGAATAAAGTAGTAATAAATGTCGATGTACTTCGATCGTTTATTAAGGTGTGTATTCTTTGTTAATACAATAGCACCTTAGTTATCGCCGAACATCTAAACAAGTTGTGGTTCCTTTCCGATATAGCTATCTAAGCTAAGATTACGAAATACTTGTGCTAACTACTGTCCTTGTTTTGCGCACGATGATAATGTAATGTATTCAGCCTCGTAGCTTAATGTCGACATAGACCGTTGCTTCTTGCTTAACCACGAGATTAGTCTACTATAGAATATAATAATACTCCTAGATACACCTTTACAATTATCTTTTGCCGTAGCCTAGTTAGCGTCTAAGAATGCCTTCATATTAGTGTCTCCCCCTGCTAATGAGTATACTAGTTTTGTCTTGATTGTTAATCGTAGGTATCGTAGAAGTGATTTTATTAAGTAACTATAGTGTTCTGTAGGGTTGCTTATATACTAGCTTAACTTTCTAAGTACGTATACGATGTTAGGTCGTGTAAATATTATTGTATATATTATACTTCCTATAGCTTATTAGTATTCTAATACGTTGATTCGTTTGTTACTGTCTTTTGTAGGAAGTAGGTTTTCGTAATTAGTAGCCGGTATTTTCTTCCCTTTTGCTTTCTTACTTGTGATACCGTATCTTTTAAGTACATCTATTAAGTATTGCTCCTGATCGATGGTAATTAAGCGAGCTTTTTAGTCACGAGTAACCCTAGCACTAAGAATCTTTCCGATCTCCCCTAGAGGCTTAGTATTAAATCGAGTAGCGAGCTTTTAATAAAACTAGTTAATGTCTATCTTAGACTTTATAGTAGCAACAATGTCGTTAATATAGACTAATAACCTTGTTGTATTAGTTTAATATATAAATAGGCATAGATTAGCGAGACTCTGTTTAAACCCCTACTCTAAAATTTCTCCTCGTATAAGACAGTTCTAATCTCGCGTAGCCTATTTAAGTCCATATAAGCTTCTAAGAGCTTGCTAGACTTTCCCTTTTAGCAATTGAACACCCTCTGGTGGTTTAAGGTAGATACTTTCCTTCAGATGTAACTCCGTAAAAATATTCTTGATATCGAACTAATAGTACTCTAAGTCTTGTCGTGTAACAGTAGCGAGAAATAAGCGTAGCGTGTCTATTCGTACCGTTGGTACAAATGTCTTACTAAAGTCCTCCCCATGGATTTGGCTAAATCCTCTTATAACTAATCGAGCCTTGAATCGTTTAATAGATCTATCCTTGAGAGTCTTTATTATATATACCTATTTGTACGATACTCGGTTAGTACTCTTGGGAGGTATAACGTCTATAAATGTATGATTCTAATATAATGCTAGTAGTTCTTTAGCCATGGTAGCCTTCCACCTATGTTTATAGACCAGATTACTAACCGCCTCCTTATAGGTCCTTAGTATCTTAATTCCGGCGATCACTTCCGTAGGAAAGTAGGCCTTATATGTAAGTAGAACTTCTAATTTATTAATATTAATATTATCTTTTCTATAGATTATCTGTACAATTATAGCTTGAACCTTCTTAATATCCGGACCCTCTTCTAATTCCTTCTCTGCTTGTCTCTTTACTCCCCTAGTAAAGTATATAGGGGTAACCTAAGGGATTGTAGTCTATGAATTCGTAGCTAATAGGACTAGATTCGGGATAATAGGAGAGGGGACATAGCTCTAATATTTCTTCTTTAGACGTGTTCTCTTCTTACGCTTCTTGTATTCTTCGTGGCTAGAATCTAACTCGATATCTATAATACGAGATTGTTCTTTGTCTTCGATGTCTTTGTCTTATATATCTAGTATATCTACTTCAGGGAATTTTAGAACATTTAGCGGTGGCACAAATGCTAGGATTACTACTTAGGGTACCGTCAGTTGTCGTGGCTACGTAGGTAGTTGCGTAGGTAGTTACATTAGCGTTGTTAGTTTAGTTACTGGTCTTCCACGAGGATTTCTATCCTTAGGGGAATTCACAGTTCCTTGAGGACTACTTATATAGTTTCGTAATTTTAACTTAACTTCTCCTCTATCCGCGTCCTTATTGACCTTTACTACACTTAAGGTAATTATTATCCCTCTCTCTAGAGAGTAGATTCTTAAGTACTTTGTAGTCTATTCTGTATATCTAACAAAAACGCCTACGCGGCCTAGATTAATTAGCTTATCGCGTCTCTCTCTCGCTAGGATCGTCTTTCGATTAACGTAATAGTAGTATTTACTCCTCCATCTCTGTATATAATCAATGCTTAGGACCGTACTAGTAAATACTTTAATTAGGCTTATTCGTCGCCTATCGATGACAGGGCTAGTATCTGTTCTGTTTCTAATATACGTATCTATCTCGGCAGCTTTATCCTAAAACTCTATTAGCATCTTCGTATCGTTAAGCAGAGCTCGTATATCTACCTCGACTATCTAGATCGATCTTTCTACTAGACTATTCTAATATAATAATACGATTATAGTAGATTAAGTATTAACGCTATTAATAGTCTACTATTTACTTATAACCTTAAGTAATTTAGGAGCATTATTAGATCTTGTACTCTTAATCTTCTTATCTAATTAGTACTCGACGTAGGTCTTCCACTTAATTAGTACTTCTCTAGCTCCTTCTTTTATCTTAAGTAGAATAGCCTATGTTTGTTATAAAAATGTATCAATGATAATCAATAGCTATCTATTTCATCTTATTATAACTAGCTATAGTCCTACTACATCGAATTAGATTCTGCTAAGTATCTCCTTTGCCTATTTAGTAAGTTCCTTAGGTATCCTATTCCGAATCTTTGTTATTACGTATATACCGTATATATTAATACTTTAAGGGATCTTGATTCTCTTTCGAAGGCTTATAACAAAGTATAGCTTACTAATCTTTTTAGGGCTAAGGTATACAAATCTCCTATAGTACTTGAGATATCTCTCCTTATTAGTTTAGGTAATCGCTTTATAATTAGATTCTTTATATTCGGTCTTAGTATAAAGTATAATTTCTTTGTAGCCTTTTGTAACTCCTGTAATAATATAAACTCTATAGTATATTCTTGAGCTAATTAATTTTCTATCTCTGTCTATAATGTACATTTTGTCTTAATTTCCTATAAACTTAATCTCCGGGATCGTTTAATATATCCTCTGTACTAAAAGTAAATTAACTCTAAGGTTTAGTACGTAAAGAACGTTTAACAAGAGTATTATTAAACTATCTTCGTATTTAAGTTCTATATCGCCCTTGTAATTATATATCATTTCTCCCTTACTAACCTTAATCCTAATTAGTCGTACCGTATGATTCAGTAACCTAAATATCGAAGGTTGGTTAGACATATACGAAGAGGCGCCTGTATCGACTAGCCAAGTAGAGGGGTTGCTCTTACTAATCTCTGCAGACATCGCACAGCTAATAGCACTCTCAACGTCCGAGTCCTTGTTATTATCAGATCTTGTAGAGTCATTAGATACAGCAACATATCCCTTAGCAGGGCGTTTAAAACCTTGATGTAGCTTCTTTTCGATTCTGGATGGTCGACTACTACTATAATATATCGTACCTTAATACTTACGTTTATTATGTTCTCTAAGGAGCTTTCTAGCGCGAGGTAGTCTCGGACATTCGCGGATCTAGTAATTTCCTCTACATAGGAGGCATTTAATTATCAAGCCTTTGCGAGATGAGGATGATAATAGACTATCGATACTTCGCCGTCTACGGTGTAGAGGAACGTACTTAGCCTTGGTAATATGTGCTTCCTCGGTTTCATCCTTTGCTCTTGTTTTATACTTGATTTCGACCTTATAAAGATCCTGAATCTTGTCTTCATAGGACATGTCTTTCTGGTATTTCAGGGAGTTGATTGTTATATCGAATTTGTCTAGTATGCTTTGTATAAGAGTAGTATAAAGATAGCGATTTTTATAGATCATAGAGGAATTAGCAACTTACATTTTTCGACGTAACTCCTTCAGCTTCGCCTAGTACTTATTAATACTAGTCTACTTATCGTACTTATATAATACGATTTTTAATATGTATATGTTCGCTATCGACTTATCGGTTTTCTTGTATTTGCGTTATAAAGCCTTCTACAATCCTTGAGCTGAGCTATGTTTATTGTAGATGTTTTGGTTATCTTTAGACAAAGTATTAAGTATAAAGTTAATTGCCTTTGCTTTGTCTCTCTTGTAGGCGGTCTTCTTTTTAGTATTCCATAATCCATTTCCCTAATCCTTTAGATCTCTAGTGACTTTATTAACCTTGTTAATACTACTTATTGTAGATATATTTAATAATACGGGAGTTGTGGTTATCTTTAGGTTTATAATCCAAGTATACTCTTTTAGCGTTATCTTAATCGTGTACTCGACTTTCTTAGTTCTGAACTTTACCTATATCCGCTGGAACCAATTCTTAAAGTTATCGCGTATAAGGACTAGAATCCTTGCTTTATCTTTGTAGTCGTCTATTTTATAGTGGCGATTAATTTGTAATTTAGTGAAATTGTTTGTGTACGTAGCTTGTCTACGTCTTAGTAAATGTGGTTTGGTAGCTCTCTTCAGCCTCGTAGATTTGGGATCAATAGTAAGCTATAAGCTCGTCTTTAGCTTTGTCGATGGTGTTTCTGTCCTTGCGCGATAGTTTCTGAATTCTTGCGCGGTTTGTAAATGTGTCTGCCCTTGCGCGGTAGTGTTTCGAAGTCCTTGCGCGACTTCTAGATATGTAGTTCCTTGCGCGAACTTGAAGAACCCTCGTGGTTTAGGAGTCTATATAACTAGTTAGTTTGCCAGGGCGAACCCGGGCTTATAACCTATTTAATAGATATCCCCTGAGCGGTAATAATCCTCTTATAGGAGACTATAGAGTAGTAGGAAGGGGGTAGGTTGAATAGTGTGTATTAGACTAGAGAGAGAAGAAGGTCGAGGCTTCAGCTCGGCCTTATATACCTGCACCTAGCTAGTGCGCCACCATTCCTAATCGGGACTAGCTACACCTATACTCCAGATACATCGTATTCCAGAATTCCTTAACAAAATATATATTTATTAATTTATAAAAGTAACTTTATAAGTAATAATCTTCTACTTATAATATATTACTTAGATAGTATTTAAATAGTTAAATTATTATTAATCTTAAAGTAGTTAATTATAATAACTTATTTACTTTTAATTTAATTTAATTTAAATAATAATTAAGTTTTATTAGGTTATTAATTAGTTCTTTTAAATATTATATTTATTATATTACTATACGTTATTCGGTTCTATTCTATTATTCTTATATATATTAAGTTTTATAATATAAGGGTATAAAATTTAAAAACTAAGAATAAATTTAAACTTATAATTTTTAAATCATTATTTTAATATCTTATATATTTCTTTAATATTAAATAGAATTTTAAATATATATAAGTTTAAATAACTATATACTATATAATTAGAGCCATATAAAGTATAGAAGCTATATTACTATTAAAGTATTTAAAAACTTTTATTAAATAATTATAGTTTAATTAAATAATATTAAATTCTTTAATATTTAATATTTAAAAGTTAAATTAAGAAGATTAATATTATATATTAGTTAAATAGTATTCTACTAAGATCAAGTACTAATTAACCTTTATTCTAAACCTTTATTAAGCTTTTAATATATAAGTAATAGTTTTATTTTATTTAATAAGATTTTAATTATATATAAAAGATTAATTAAGCTTTTGATTAGTTAAGAAGACTATATCTTAAAACATTCTCTTTTTATAGTTCTTTTTCTATAGGGGGGGCTTAGGGGGTAGAAGGGCTAGGGAATATAAGCTGTCTAGAGTCTTATATACTAATTAGAGTAGGTAGACAGGCTCGTTGTGACGGATCGTCACGTGGCGGGGAGTCACGGGGTGGTGCCGGGTGCATTCCTAATGTAGTAGAATAGCGAATTGATCGTCGATCAATTCTTGTGCCTTTTTGGCCCGCTGGCGCAGTTGGTTAAAGCTATTCCATCCATGCTCGTCACACTCGTCACCTGACCCGGAGTTTTAACCCTCCGTCTAGCTAAGTCGAAAAGTTGGTGCCTCGTATCGGTAAGGCAGTAAAAACCCTACCAAAATCTATAGTCGCAACCGTAAATCGCTATTAAATACTACTTTTAAATCTAATTATAAGTAAACAACGGAAAAAGGCAGGATTTTAATATAGGTACTAATACAACCTAATACAAAGTGCTAAACAATTTAGACACGATTTGCGCTCGATGCGGGCTGTTCTTTCGTGCTACACGTGCCCACCAAAAAGTCCCGATCACCTGACCTGTTTTTTTTTTCGGGTCCACCCCGGAAACGCTGAGAGACAATCAATCCCTGTCTCGCTTCGTGTAAAGACAATGTATATAAGATAGGATAAAATCCAGGACCGCCGGCTTGGTGGCACCAACCCTTCTTGCGGGTAGTTAAAAAAACCAAAAAAAATTAATTAATCCAAAACTCCTTAAATCTCTGATTGGTCGGAAAAAACTCTTAGTAATCACACCTCACTATAAAGACTTAACTATTATATACTCCGGAGAGGTCCGAAGAGCAAAAAAGGGTCACTTTAGAAACCTTATTAACAAGGCCACCGAAGCGAAGGACGTCTTTAAGATCTGTAAATGGCACTAGAGCACCGGGACCTATAAGTCCCCCCCCCTGAAAGACTCTACGGGACTCCTCGGTTACACGACAGAGGAGAAACAAAGGATTCTAGTCCAGGAGTTGCTTACGAATAAAGCCGAGGTTAGGGACATCCCTACGTCTACCCCTACTGTTCCGACCTACGCTTTGCCCTAGGCCCCTCTTACAACACGCGAGGTAAAGGACTCGATACTCGGAAAGGCTTCTACCGCTCCGGGGGAAGACAAGCTAGTAACGGGGATCTTTAAGGTTGCCTAGCCTAGAGTTTACTCTCTAATCTTCTCCCTCTTTAAAGGATATATAGATACTAGCTACTACCCTAAGAGCTTCCGGTCTACGATTGTCGCTATTATCCCGAAACCGAATAAGAAGGATAAGTCCTCTCCGAGGGCCTACCGTCCGATCTCTCTCCTCTCTGTTCTTAGTAAAGGGTTAGAAAGGCTCCTTGCTAAGCGAGTCTCCTAGATCGGGATTAAGGAATATATACTAGGGCCTAATTAGTTTAGCGCCCTCCTACTCCGATCTGCTATAGATCTTACTACCTATTTAACGTATAACATCGAAGAGGTACTAAGTAGAAAGGACAAGGCCTCTCTTCTTACCTTAGATATTAAGGGAGCCTTCGACGCTGTCCTTCCTAGGCCCCTAATTAAGAGACTTCGTGATTAGGGGTAGCCTAATAACCTAGTCTCTTGGGTTACTTCCTTTCTCTTAAATAGATCTGTCCGTATTAAGCTAGACAGCGAGATTAGAGCTAATACAAGGCTAAAGTGTGGTCTACCGTAGGGGTCCCCGATATCTCCGATTCTCTTTATACTTTATATATAACCTCTTTTCTCCTCTAACCTTGGCCCCCTCCTAGTCCTTTAACGCTTTAGATACGTAGACGATGTTGCTCTCCTTGCTATAAGCTTAAGTAAAGCGGAGAACGTTAAGACTCTCTCTATATAAGTCTCCTCCCTTCTATAATAGGGGACGGATAAAGGTATTACCTTTGATAGCGACAAATCCGAGCTAATCCACTTCTCTCGTAAGAGAAAATAGAGGGGGCGTAAGATCCGATAGCCCCTACCTATTATAGTTAGTACTAAGGCTATCTATCCTACAAAGGAGCTCCGCTGGCTTAGGATATTTTTCGACTATAGGCTCTCTTTCTTTAGTTATATTAAGCGGATGGCGGGGAAAGCTACTCTAGTAGCTTAAGCGCTAAAGAGTATAACAAACATAGTACGCGGCTCTACTCCGTACCTCCTTAAGTAGGCTGCCACCGCGTATATACTGTCTATCGCCTACTTTGGCTACGAGACCTGGTTCCTAGGACGTACCTATACTAGAGGCTCGAACTCTTAATACATTAATAACCGGATTAATAAGCATATCGAACTCCTTTTACTACTTGTATATAAGTGTACTAGAGTTGTTCTACCTGTTTATAAAACTACGCCCTCCTCGGTTCTACTCCTAGAATCGGGACTACTCTCTCCGGAGATCGCCCTTATAGAGCAAAGTGAGGCTCTAGTCGCTAGAACTCGTCGCCTTAACTAGTACTATCCTCTTCGACGCTGTGCTAACTCGCCCTGTCCTAACGCCAGGCTTTTCTATAGGGATAGAAGAGTTCTCCCTCTATCTAAGACAATAGACCTAATACAAGACCCCCCCTTGGACCCGTGGCTTTAACCGCGAGGAACGCTTAATCACTATTGGGGGTCTAACTACTAGAGGGGACAAGGACCTCTATAGAGAACGCTTCCTAGAGTTCCTTAGTACTGCCCCTCCTTCTAATATAGTCGTATACATAGACGGCTCTAGATTAGATAATAGGAACACTAGTAGTAGGGTTTACCTTACACGAGGTAACTCTATACTAAACACAAAGTCGTACCCTTTTGGCCCGACCCTAGAGATCTACGACACCGAGGCTAGGGCTGCCCTCCTCGGTATTAAACTCGCTATTGAATCCCCCGCCTAGGCGACGTCCCGTCGGTGTTAGGTCTATCTTAATAATCTAGAAGCTTCTCTTTAGCTTACCATTCGCTCGGTTAGAACCTCGTAGGAGGTCTTTAATAGAGTCTACGACCTTATATAATAGTACCCCGGCAAGATCTCAATCCGCTGGTGCCCGAGTCATATTAGGATACACGGGAACGAGGTTGCCGACAGGGCTACCGGCGTCGCCGCCCGCTCCGCTCTAGAAAACCCCCCTCTACTCTGTACAGCCTCGCTTAAGAGATATTTTAAGGAGGGGTGCTCTAGCCTAGCTAATAATCTTTGGCGGACTACTCTTCCCCCGCTATATAAGCGCCTAGGGGTTATAAATTAGGTTCCAAGGCCCCGTTCCCTCAAACTCCCTCGCGAGGTACTCGGTCGATTTATAGCGGCCAGAACTGGTCACGGGGACTTTACCTTATACCATATACGGTTCCAATACTACGACACCCTCCGCGATACAAGTAATTGTACTTGCGGCAAGAATAAGACATAATTTCACCTCCTATTCTGCCGAATGGTTAAGCGAGAAACCCCGAGACTTATAGCGAAAGCTAAACGCGACCCCTCCCTTCTCTTTGGTCCCTTCTCGGAGAAGCTCTTTAGAGAGCTCTTCTATAAATCTAAGTTCTACTTAGAGATCTGCCCTATACGGCCGGCCTCCGACTAGTTCCTATACTACTTCTTTCTAGTTACCCTGTTCACTTTGGGGTTGGTCCAAAAGCGGGCCCTCCTTCTTCTCTGTCACCTGTAGAATAGTCTCTTATCTACACCCCCCGGCATCTGGGGCACCCCCCCAGCGTCTTTTGCTCTACTGAGGGCTATTCTAGAACCTAGCTACAAGTCGGCTAGTTGTATTCGCCAGACGTTAAATAGAAATAAATAAATAAAGTACTCATCAGGTTATATTCGGGCGTGATAGGGTGATCGTTCTAACATAAAGCAGCCTTGTTAGCATGGTATCTTGCATGAAACCTTTAGAAATCATGAGACGGCGGTCTGACATCGTTGCAAACGGAGACCTTGATACTTCCATTTATGGTGACATATGGACAGTCCTTTTTAGCCACTCAGAAAGTATGCGTCCCCTTATCTTTGATTGATTTGATGGCATTAACTGCCTCTTCTATCCACCAAGGATGCCAGACGTGGAATTTTCTAGATCAAATATGTCAGCAATTGCTCTAGAAATGCATGAGTAAGATGGCAGATGAGTTGAGGGCGGAAGTTGGAGAATATGCAACTCCTTGCTTACATGTCTTCATCATTACAACACTTCACACCTTTAGGTCTCGGTTTCTCATCACGCTATATTCGTGTTAATGGTCCTTTCTTTTGAAAAGTCCTGCAGTGCAAGCAAGCGCGATATTTACCTTGACAAGTACACCTTCTCCGCTGGTAGAAGAATCCGACAAAGCAGACGGGATAGCTGCCGCCAGGACAACCGAGAGAACAGCGAGGTATATGACCAACACTGTGGTGTGGAACCGAATCATGGTTATCACCGGAGGTTCTCAAAGTTTCGTAAGTTGATATGGGTACAAGACTCGGAAATAAATCGTGGTTTACAAGGTTTCTTATCGTAATACGTAACAGACTTGACTTGTTGTTCGTAAGTGATGTTGTTTGATATCATTTGTTGCTGTGTGTCGTTGTGTGTCTTGGAGAGAATGAAGGCACAGTAGAGGCTTTTTAAACTAAGCTCGAAATTAGATGACTCAAGTCAGTCAACAAACACATCCTTGAAATCTGGGATTCATCGCCCTGTCTAGCAAGCTGTTATTTGGACACTCTACTTTTCGATTCACAGTCCCTAGTGCTGCCATACTAAACCAATCTTTCAGCCCAAAAACCGAATTTTATGCCGTCAATATTTTTTGTACGAATGGCACTGCGAGAGTACCACACTCTAGTAACCACTTGAATTTCTCCTCATAACTCGCTATAGCCTCAATGAAAAGAAACGATAGATACCACACGAACAAACGCACTGCTGAAAACACAACTCCGATCAATGAATCAATCAGTGAATCCCAGCCAGCACTAAACCCAGGACCCACCCTACCCCCACAATCACACACCTCCATAAACCAGAATAAACCCCCCTCAACCAAATCCACCAATTATACACCTGTTGGTGGTACCCTAGGTAACTGCAATGGCCTAGTGGTGCGGAAAGCCCAAAGGTTAGTACTAGCCTTGTAAAATATATAGTACTTATAAGCTAAACAATAATGTAAAACTCAGTACGTCTGGTTTTAGGTCCTCTGCGCTCTTTAGATGGGAGTTGGATTTTTTTGCGGTTTTCTTTTTGGTCTTTTTATGGATTTTCTGGATTTTTTGAGGTTTTTTGTAAGGGGGTTGGTGGGTTGCTGAAAGGGTGTGGTGGAGTGGATTGTGGCTCGCTTAGTGAATATCCCTTACTCTGTAATACTGAGGCAACCGGTAGGTAGAACGTCCAAATTAGGCTTGGCCTTAGTACTCCGCCAATCAAAATCAACTTAAATAGTAGAATGGTACTTACTAAACCTGATAAGGACGTTCTGCCTACCGCTTCCCTCAGTGTTACAGAGTAAGGGATATAAAACAGGAGAGATGAGGGGTAATAAGTCAATGGAAATAAGGGGTTAGAGTAGCGGAGCCCGTACTTTTGAAAGTGCACCGAGCATGCAGTGGGTACTCAGCAACCAGGCTAGTATACAACAAGCAAATTTGGCGACTGATATTTTTGTGGCAAGAAGCTGGGCCTTCAATAGATACAAGATAATGAGGACTAAGAATAAAGCCAAAAATGTAGTGGGGGTAAAAGTTGTATTATACTATTTTGATGTCTTGACTAGCAGAATCACAGCAATGATATCGGAAAATCGCAGAAAATCTTCAAAGTTGTTGTGATTAAAAGTTGATCTATTGAGACTTGTTTGCAGACATATAACACTTGGGCCTATTTGTCACGGAGTTGGAGGAACTAGGGTCAGATCACGTGTAGCACGGCACGTGCGTGCCGCTGGCATTATGTATATAAGCTCTTGTTCCTCTGGAACTCTCTTCCCTCCTTACTTAGTTGTCGCTCTTTATAGCAGTGTTCGGTTTGACTCAGTATTCATTACAGCAAGCAGTGGTTCACTCCACACGTTCACACTATTTACCCGATGCCTTAATCCGCTGATTGATGCCTCTGATCAACCCGGGGGAGTAGCCACATTCGTGATGACGATATTCCATTTCTTGAAGAACGTTAGTCGAAATGAACTTGCGAGCTAGTGTATAGAAGACTTTGTACTCACACCAGGATCAAATGCTTGTCCACATACCATCTACCATAAGAGTTAGCATTCTGAATAAGGATCATACCGGTAAAGGTCAAGAATTCTAGACCCGAACATAAAACAGGAGGCAAATTACCGGGCCATGTTTGGGGCATCCATTAATGATATCATGTGCGTGTTCTGCGATTGTTTTGTATTCAGGTTCGATCTCTCCAGGATTCTGTATAAAGAAGTTGTATTAGCTTTATAACTCCTGAGGAATCCAGTAATCATCAGATAGTGATTCCATACATTGTTACAAATGTGAACAACAGTGTCTGGATGCTTCTAAATCGGCACACAATGTGTTCTTTGAACTTGATAACCGCCTCCTCGGCTCTCGAACTCAGATATAGCGGCATTTGCGTCTGCTATTAGGCCTTCTTTCCAGCCGTGAAACTGCCTAAATGTTGCGGATTTAGCTGGCATTCCCCCAGTTCTTCGAGTTCATGGGCAAAGGTACGATTGACTGGGTACGACGGAAGTGATAGAAACGTTTGCTTACATGTCTTTATCGTAGCAGCAGTGTACTTCGGAACCTCGCTTGTATGGTGTCAGTGACTTTCTGCAGGGGATCCTGAGGTCTCTGGAAGGGACATAATGTACCTTTGTGAAAAGCCTAGTCTCAGCCATGGGAAGCTTGAGCAAAGGAGACGACAAAACCATCGAAATGAGAGAAAGGTATGTAGCAAAGATAGAAATGTTAAGTCGAGCCATGGTCGAGTTCAGAAGGACGAGGCTTCTTATAACGATGTATGGTAAAAGCAAGTAATGTTTTGTGTTCAGATGTTTCCTAAGTAGTATTTGGAAGGTGACAAAGGTTGTTGTTTTGTTGTGAAAGAAGGAAGTACTGGAGGAAAGGGGGTGCCCCCTTATATACCAAATCCAAGCAGAATACATAGTTATTCACGTGATACAAGTACTCAAAAAACATCCAATCAAGCAGAGCCTAGAGAATAAGTTATTCACGGTACAAATTTCGCAGATACACTGCATGTTCAACCTGCAGTTACTCATACGAATTGTTTCATTGCCGTTTTGAGAAGACACAATCATCAGCATCAAGGTATTGGAGTCCCGCCCCAAAATCTAGCCAAACACCAAATATCGCCACTACCTAAATGTGCTAACCTAAAGTACCACATGAGCTAGCCTTAATGCCCCTTACCATATTTGACAATAATGTTGTAATGCTGTAAGGAATTGAATTAGTGACCACAACGAGAACAACTTAGAAAGAAGACTTGCATCAGTATCAAATGCGTGTCCACAAACGTACTATAAACATTAGCCCTCCATATTTTCAAGCCAAAAGATAAAAAATGGAGGAGTTTAACCACTCATAATAGCAGTTTTACTAGCCCAAGGGGTACATACAAAGTCGGGAGTGGTACACTGTTCGGTCAAACAATCGCTGGGTATGGTTTAAACGTGGTTGTCCTCTATCGGAATATATACTACATTATACTTGATACGGACTTAGGTAATGAAACAAAACACAACATATCAAGCACTAACATAGCATTGGTGTGTCAGTACATCAGAGCCAGAAAATGAGCGGTTTCAAGGTGCTCACATTATCTTGAGACTATTTGGAGGGAGCATGTCGGTGTGTCTTAAATGAACAAACTTTTGCTCGTATCATATTGAGCTAACTCATAAATTCCAGGAAGAAAAGATTTCCAACAGGAAGATACCACATCCGCTTGGTATGTGTTGCCATTCTCTTTATATGGTTGTAAAACTTGGTATCAGATGGTTCCTGTGACGGATTGATGAGAGATCACAACATCCCCCTTCCTACATCATCGCTGTGCCAACCTACTTTAGGCAGGTTGCTCAAAGGGGGTTTGGAAGAGAAACGTTAAGTTCATGATTCTCAAATCCGTTAGATCAATTGTGACTATGTTGCTGATCCTGCATGGGATCAAATAAGCCACATAAGTTGACGGTTGCTCCGTAGCTTCGTTATCAAAATACTGCATGCGCCAACGGCGAACCCGTATGCAGCTCCTCAAACAATGCTCCAAGAGGAACTTCTCATGCACATCCACGTCACATTTTTACGTGAGGATCTTGTAACATTCTAGAAGTTATGGAGTCATATCCACATGTGAATCCTCCGTCCAGCTGAGAAATTTCCCATGCGATGTAACTCGCAGTACTCACTCAGATTGTAAAAAAAGATCCTCATCAACAGGCTTCGGAAAATACTCTGAAACATTCCACAGAACCAACACTGCTGATGACTAGGTTACTGACCGCAATAAGACCCCTAGTATCTTAAAAATGGGGCGGCAGCCTCCAAACCCCCTGGAACTCCCACAGTACTCGTAACTCAGCGAACTCAGCTACGCGGCACAGCTAGTGCACATGTCCCACCTCATGAGTGGCTAGGGTGCGTTGGTCGTTTTTCACCCATTGGCTGACGAATCTAGCAAGAGCCGCTGCGCTGACCAAGGTAAAGAACCATGGGATATTTTTATAATTGCGTTACAATTCCTTACATTAACAAGGCGGATCAGAAAGCCTGGGAAAGTTTACTTCGTTCAAACCCTCCAATCACAAGTCATCGCTTCTAGCACGTTCCCAGTGTTTACGAGACGGACTCCCTCTTCCCAGCCCAGAAATATTGACGGGAAAAAAACCACTCCCGCTCTATGAATCAAAAGGCATGTAGTATCAGCGCGATAACGACCCAGACAGGAAGTGCGCACGCCTTGGCTTGCAAGACACTGTACATTAAATCAGCCAATAGATCGATTCAGTGCATGAGTTAAGTGGTCAGGGTTCTTGAGAAATCTGTTTCTACAGTTTTCATTCTTCCTTTCTCGTGCTTCCATTTCTTGGGATTGAGATTGACGTTGCGTTTGTCTTTGGGGGCCATGGGAGGGAGAGTATGAATAAAGACCACGTTAAGGCCCGCCTTCGCTTAATGAATCACGATGAAAACCAGAGACTCCACGAAGCGCTAAAAGCATAGATTTCAGGTCCCATGGCGCATACTACCCAATGGAAAACCTATAGCATGGTAAGTATAATGTTATCAATGCCCGACTGCCCGACTTCACACCTTGACTGCAAGATCTCCCCAATTTGACAAACCCATTTCTCAGGAATTCATATCATAAATAGACAGGCCTGAACAGTATAACACAGAAAGTGCCACGTGAGAAGCAACTTTTGGGCCTCACTAGCACGGAACCTTTGGCGCTAAGAGTTCAGCCACCTAGTGATGGCTCCAGGTGGCATCCGCAACTTCAGAAGCAAACTAAAGTTCTGGATTTAAATGAAATCATTTCATAAATTGGTATCTCGACTATTATGCTACTACTAACACCACTTCTAACCTTATAATACTGGAAGCTATTCTACAAATAATGCGAAACGAACCCATACATAAATCATTATTCAAAGCATGGCCAGTCGTAAGTGGGATGAAGCATGGAAGGGAACATTGATTCGTTGCCCATGTGAGGTACACTATCGGTGGAGGAACCAAAGCCAGAATCTGTTTTCAATTGAGGTGGTATATGATGTGATGAAAATGTCGGCTCGGTGGCTGAATGTGGTGTAGTTTGATTTGAAGAAAATGGCAAAGAATACTCTAATTGTGGAGTTGAGTGAGCAGAAGATACAGGTATCTCCCATCTCTCGCCGAATGGCCATATCATTCGATCCATGACGCCAGCTCGAAGTCTGCTCTCTGATTGAGCTACTGAAGTAGCAGTCACCGATCCGTAATCCTCCCATTCCGTGTGACCCGCTGCTTCTAAAGCACCCTTTGCAATGCGAAGCGCATCCTGTGTATCCCACATTCCTTCCCGTCCTTCTGCCTGGGAAAGCAAATCCATCGCCCGTCGTTGAATTGATATTGTATGTGAGCGTAGAATTGTGAAGAATAGAGGTGAGATAATCCCCATATCGGGTGTGAAATTTAAATTCTCATCGATCGGTCGTGAATTGTTGAGATATTCGCAATGTGCAAGTACCTCTTCGAACCTCTCTTCGCTCGCCGCAGATGTATCGATGACAATAGAATATACTAAAGCGTGGAGTTTGAGTAACGAAGCTCCAAGATTGGTTCTGCTCATCGTATCAGGATCACTTGTAGCTGTCTCAACCAAAAGGTTATCGAGGCCCCTTTCCCAATATCGAATTGCATTCAATTGTGTTGCGCTACTGAACCCCCTCGTGTTGAGGGAAGGGAGATCGGGGATTTGGGTTGCGCAAGATTTTCGTTCCACTGTTATATCTGCCGCTAAAGTATCTAGAGCGTGGCGTGCTTCATCGATAGAGCGGAAGCTGTTGCTTCGAGTATGGATAGCTGCTTTGCGTAATGATATCCAAAGAGCGGATCGATCTACTTGGTGGTTTGGATTCACAAAGGATGCAGCTTGCGTGCCTAGGGATAGCAATAGAGGAGCGAATTCAGCTTCCCATTGTTGTTCTATCGTCGAATCGTGATGCTGAGACTTCCTCGACCGAATATCTTCCAGTATTTTTAATCCAGCTTGAAGGTGTATAATTGCTGACTCGCTATTCCACATTAGATCTTTTTCATTTTTCATTTACATATCTACGGTACTTACTGGTTTCCGAGTAGACAGTCGAAAGTGATAAAGCAAATGCACGCAATCAACGTCATATCTAGCTGTTGCGATTGGGTTGACATCAAGATATGTAAAAAGCTAATTGCCTTAGTATATTGTCGAAATGCAAACGCTTGCATCGATGGATCCGAAATCTTGCTCCGTTGCCAGTTGACATAATCTTGATGTATTGCAGCTATTGCAATAACAGCATGCCGGACAGAAGGCTCAACTGTGCTCGCGTGAAAGATCCTCCTTTGCCAGAAGTCGGATGAAAAGTGACCTGATAGTTTCGGTGCAGTGACAGCTCGAAATAGATACAGGAGGTGTTGCTCCATAGGATCTTCAGCTATGCTTGAGGATGCGTCTCTGTGATTTCGCGAAGGAGGCCTGGATGACGCCTTTCGGGAAGATGGGTCGGGAACTTTTGGGGGGGCATAACCATCGCACTTTCGCCCCGTCGAAGTACATCTTTTGCAAAACGGGTGTTCTTCACCACATTTTACACGGCGTATTCTAGTTGGCCTGTTAGCGCTCTCGAAGACATAGAACGATAATCGCACAGTCCATAGATGGTCCCAGCAGTCGGCGGAGGTCCACTTACTTGCAAGTGATACATCCTGTTTTCGAAGGTGTCCCACAAACTCTGAATCGGTTACCTGACTTGGGTTTCATGGTGTCAGTTGTTCTGGATTATACTTGGCATGTAGTCCAAGAAAGACACTTGCCATGATATATAGCAAAGAGATGTTGCAATGGCAAGGGTAAGATTTAAGAATGGTAGTATGCCTTGCGACGGGGGTGCCTTGTACTCATGAACGTTGCAACGCCTTCCAGTGCTTTCAAATCGGTACATAGGAAACGCTGGTACCTAGTCGTCAGGATGATTTATGTGGGCCAACAGTTTACGCCTTTCCAGGTTCTCCATCATCGTTTGCCCCACTCCTTCCCCGCTACGGCTTGGCCTAAGATCTTCCATATAATTTTGACTGCAAACTCTAAACTTCTCGTTGCTTCGCACTCATGTCAGATAGATCATTACAAAGAGGGTTCAATACTATGCAGCTTCGTTCTCCAACTGCAAATGTCGAAGAACACTTCCGGAAATTTCACCAAGAATACTGGGGCCTCGCAATTTACGCCAATTGTAGGCTTCCATAAAGCCCGATACAGCCTTGGACCAAAGCAACTACCACCTTCAGGGTACTAGCCGCGAAGGCTCATGTACGAGAGACATCATGGCGGCAATCCCGGCGGCTCAAGTTTACAAAGATTGCTTGCGGCACTAAACACAAGCGCATACGGAAACAAACCCCACAAAACACCCGTTTGATGTGCTGACAACAACTGCTAGCATAGCAAAGTGGTGTTTGCCTACCTGTTATGATACGCGCTTAAATGGTAAGTGGATAGGGGGGATCTTGATTTGTGGCGCATCTATTTCCCTTCTGGATTAGCGGTACCGACCTAGCGAATCAAAAGAGTATGTGGCGCGTGAATGTTTATGTAAGAATTTTAGCTGATAAAACAAAATGAATACTCGAGTAGGCTGCTAGAAAGATCGTGGACCTCGGCAATTCCCGTTGTTGTGTTTTTTTAAGCTCATAAATTATTCAATTCAAGCCCCCTGAAACTTCGCTTAATATCCATACACTCAAGCCACACAGATGCTTACTTTTCTTGTGCCTCCCAACACGCTACTTTCAACGCGCTTACGGAGTCCTTCATTTTCCCGCACAGCCTCTGCTTGCCCTCCATCCTCTGCATCCCTACGCCAAGACAAACAATACCTGCTTAATTAAGGTTTTTGATACATTTTGAGGGTGCATCGTGCCCCTTGCTGAAAACCGAGGAACACAAATGAATGATAAGGGGTGCCTCATTGTTGCGTCAAGCCTCATTGTAGGGTCAAGTACACCCCTTGAAAGCAGATTAGGCCCGAATTGCCTAGGAGGCCATGCAGCTTCGAAAAAGCTCCGAGTAGTCAAAAAGTCACCTCGGGGAACGTTAATTCATCATACAAAATGCGAACGAATCATATTGCCTCGGGGGATCCGTTCTTTCTGTACATATTATCAGATCCAGTCCAATCTGCAATGACGAAACCGGAGAGGGCAATTTCAAACCCAAAGCCCGCGAATGTGAAGTCATTCCTAGCCAAACAAGAGTGTAGTAGGTTTAAGGTTTTTACATCACCTGTCTTGCTTTGCTACATTCTGATGCTTAATCCTGATGCCATTCCAATTTTGTAAGCTTATCATTCAACACCAAAATTGCCTAAATGCAATAATCGTATTTAACTCGGATTGGAAGTTTCCGATCCCGTGAAGAAACATCTCCGGTACTGTGCCGTATTGCTGCTTTTTAACGTATGACCTGGCAATTAAGCGATCTCTACTGGCCGAAGTACCGTTGAGCTGCATATTACCCCACGACTGCAAAGCGAATATGGGAAAACGGCCGTATGTAGCTCCAAAAGTAGTAGTATAGTAAAACGCCGTAAGTGTACGTAGGTGTTTCCGTCCTACAATGTTCGGCCCGTCCCGAGATTTCGCTACCTCCGGAATAGCCTCATCCTCCAGTGGCTTTCAACCTATTGAAGGCAGGATACGTTCCCGGCCTTTGACTCGTAAAAGATAGACGATTCCTGTAAGTATTGATTACTTCATTTGAGGCTCATGCTTTGCAATTTCAATATTCCTTAACCTCGCCTCTGGCACTGTAAGACTTACAGTATTCCTACTCAAGAAGGTAGTCCATTGACATACTTCCCCTTGCATAAACATCACGATGAGACAAACCAAATAGTTTCGTTCACAGTCTCGTCCCGGCAAGGGAGATAAATACTCCGCCGCTCTGATGGAGTAATTATGCCCCAATACCTTCCTAACGCAGACGTTACCGAATTCACCGTCTATTTCTGCCACGTGGTTTCTGCATAGTTACGTCGATCTATCATTTATCACACGTGGAAATTTAGGTCGAAACGTTACTCGTACTCCGCTTTATTTGACTGGCAATACATCTAAACAACGACAAGCTAGCTCAAATCCAATACTTAGATAAGATGGAGGTACATCGCAATCCCATTTACCTAGAAGGTATACGGGATGTATTTCTTCCAGAGTATAGAGGGACTCAAAAAACGTGCACTCTAAATTGGAGTAAAATATTTACTTTAACGACTTTTTCTCTATAAAACAAAGTTGTTTAGCTAACCAAGCCGCGTTTCTAACCATTGTCTCAGCCATTCAAGCTTTACTTTGACCTAGTCATCGCATCCACTTATATCCACTTTGCGTGCACGTTTTTTTGGTACCTCCATATTCTGGAAGGGATATATTCGTCCATCAATTAACGTTCTACAAGAGGATGCTTAGCACAGATCTCTTGAAAAGAAGCATCGTTTCCCCTTTGTGCATCAACATCCTTCGTTCCAGAGACAAAACTTCTGGCCATGATAACACCCAGAGAAGTACAAATCTCGCGAGATTCGTTTGAACTCCTTGGACCGTGCAGTAAGGGACTGCATGAAACTTCAGACGCCTCTACCGTACGTGCATTAAACAACATACAGCCACCTCAAGGGAAAAGATCCTTCCAGACCGATCATATTTACGAGATATGCTCCATGCTTGCTTGGCAATCTGTGCCCTTTAACTCCGCATAGTTGCATTGTACTTTGATTGATGTGGAAGAAAAGATGGCACAGCATTCATTACCTGCAGTCGCCATCCATGTATCGGACAGACCGGACAGCCATTACAACCTTACAACTTGTATACAGTCAGGTTCCCCGCATCTTACAAGACTTAGCACCTCGGCATTCGATTGAGGTAATCAATCTTGCTGACGTACTAGCGAGGCGTAGTTTTGCTTCCTTCTTGAACACAATATCGGTTTGTTCCGTGGCTTGCATAGAAGCTTTTTTTAACGCTGTCCTTGTCGTATCTTCCTCCTGTCGTAGGGAAACGGGCCTTCTTCTCCCAGTCTATGATCTGCGAATGCTCTCATCCACTTTGACAAATCATTATTCTGATCATCCAGCTCTTTGTGTTTGGGAATTGGAGTTGTCGTTTGATGGTGGGTCCAAATTGGGACAGTGTTTGGATGCTTCGGGACCTCTATCCGCCCGCCGCACCCATATATTTCCTAAAATATCCTCAAACGTCGGTCCTGTTGATTCTGATTCCTTCTTCATCCTGCAATTGTTTTTCGAGCAGCTTGCCTCGTTGTTTCTCATATCTACTGCATGGGACTAGTTTCGATCTACGTTCGTTCTTTTCACCCCGGAATCCGGAGAACGCGTGGCAAAAATAAATGATAACTACTTGTAATAGACCATGGGTTTGTTCTTTAATTTTTATTTCCATCTCTTTCCCAATCTCTCCAACAGTCGCGCTTAGTTTGCTTCCCTCCAAACATGTAATTAACTCCTCATATTCGAGCTCGAGGCCCTTACAAAACAAGTACAAGTAACAAGGAAACTCGACTCAATCGCAACTGATATACCAATTATCGCAGAAACTCATAGAGTAAGTAGGCCCATGCCTCATTCAATTCTCACAGCCTTCAAAATCGCACACATTTTCATTCATGGACAAAATTAGATTATTTACCCGTAAAATACCAATTCCACCTCATTAAATTTGTACAGTAAGATTCCTTTTGTTTACAATACTGTAGGAGATGAGGCTGACTGGATTCAATATATACAGTACATACACCAAAAAGCGCAGAGCTTACACCAACCTCTCAATACAACACCTTACTATGAACGAACGATCGCTCGCTTACGCGCAGTGTTCCGAAAAGAGTCTCCACAATATTCCTGAGTCTGATACTCGAGGATTGGAACGTGATATCAAGATGAGATTCAAATTGCAAGTAAGCCCGCAATTAAATGGGCAGACTAAGATTTCACAGATTGAGAAATTGGGTTTGTGGATTGTGTCAGATTCTTAGATGCCCCCAAATTGTCAATACTGAAGGAGAAAATTGCTTATAAGCGGAACTTGTAGAATTCACAGATTACACTACAAAGCTTTATATTTAATCCTTCAGCAAAATTGACAAACTTCCTGGGATAATCCTTACGCCCCATTCCAAACAGAAACAAAATATTTCCCAGTACAGATCTCCTACCTCCTGAAATATCTCCCACCAACCTAATATTTTCGCATCTTATATCCCATTCTTCCTTCCTCTACCATCACATAATCCTTCAAAAACTCCTCAACCCCACTATCTCATCAACGGACCATGTGGCTCAACCTCCTGCCCATAACCAGTATGATACCCAATATCTATCTCCTCATGCTGCGCAGTCATCGGCGAGCCCGCTAGGGTCACAGTACTTCCCGGTTTCCTCAGCGTTTCAAATTTCCGTTCACTACCCGTAGCCATCGACAAATCCTTCAACTTCCTCGCTTCCTTATCATCTTCTGGCAACGCGTATTTTCCACGACTGTAGGTCTTGTTCCACGTTTTTACATCTAGAGCGAGGGCCGCGAAGGTTGCGATTCTGTCGTGGATTAATCGTTAGTTGAAATTCAATGAACATGGAATGGGAAGGGAGAAATGGGTCAATTGCAATGGGATGCCTCACGTTCCAATAAGCGTCATAGCCCATAGCGCCTTATAGTCTCTACAAACACTGACTGCAGCATCACTATCATCCCACACCTTCTTCGAGCACGTCTTGCCCAAAACATTCGAGGTGCTAATCGACCAAGAGAGCATTCCAAAACCCATCGCCCAACCCACTATTTAGTATAAATCAGCTTCACTTCCCTTTTTTTTCAGAACTTGCACTATACTGGTAGAACTCACAAGATATCGCGCCATTGGTAAGCATATTATACCTCGGCGACAGGAAGCAGAAATTATACAGGAAAATCGTGATGCCGAGGGAGACGACGGTCGCTACCGAGACGGCGAGGAGAACGATGAATGTCCATGGGATTTGAAATTTAGCTGCGTCTGTGTATTAGATTTCGTTAGCTGACCCATTTCATTTGCACGAACTCTCTGTTTCGAGTTTCGAGTTTCGAGTTTCGAGTTTCGAGTCTCTAGGTGGGTGAGGGGAGGGAGGATACGTACGTAGAAAATGCATGAAATAAGTCATTATACTGCTAACAGTGATGGAAGAGAATAATTGAGCAGCTCTTAGACCATGGAATGGCCATCGTGGGTAGGGAGAAGGCTGGCCGCCTCGGACGTTGCGGTGGATCATGTTGTCAAACTATTTTCTTGGTGTACTGTGTAATTCGTTGTGAAGTTGTGATGGAGGAATGGAAAGCCAGAACAGCAGCAGAGGAGTTAAAGAGCAATTTGATCTGGGACAAAAGACTTGCTCACGACGACAATTAAGGAGAACACGGTCGCGCATAACGTACTCTATCATCCACTGAGATGAGGGGGCTGTGAGGTGCGGCTGAGAGGCACAGGAGTTTGGGGTCTTGGCTTGGGATTTGGGGGCGGAGAGGGTTGGTGGGATGTGTATATTCATGTGATGAACAATTCTCACGTCGTCTTCTTTCAACGAGTTACGTCAAGTTTTTGAAGGTTTGGGAAAGCAGTCAATCGAAGACTCCAGAGTTTCGATTTCTCATGGGTCACTCAAACGACTGAAGGTTACATTGATAGTGGTTCCTGCTTTTTTGTTGCAATTCACATGTGAGGTCGTCAGTCTGTGACTAATAATAGATGGTGATCATGTAAATTATGTCAAAGATTTTGCCTCGAAGATTTTTGAGACTAGATCACGTACAGTCTCATAGTGTGCTTTTGACTAAACTTGGAGGTGTTACGTAAAAGGGCTTGCTCGCTAGTTTCTCACTACTCCTATTTTTTTTTCAGCAACAACTTTTCACTTCCAAAAGCTGAGAGAAACAGAAACTTTATTTAGTTGACTGTTGGAAGATTTCTTCCTGTTTTAGAAGTAGTGTTTCTTGGGGGAAACCCAATTTTAGGAGCAAAGATAGACGGGGCTACTGGGCCAAAAGTCTGTAAGCCCCAGGTATCATCAAGATCCAAGCCCGTACCTGAACTCGCACTCCCATGGAAGGTCCCACGGCATGTTCAGAGAAGTTGGAGAATACGATGCTACTAACGACCTCAAGGGCAGATGGTATTGAAACTGGTATTTGCTACTCTCAAAATTTAGTAGATCTCGAAAGTTTTTGTTACATGCCAATTGAGACAGGAATCTTACAACTCTTTATACTCAAAGCGCCTGCTTTTCCTCGCTCAACCTCTGCTCCCAAGCTGTGTACCTCATGATGTAATCCAGGCCCAACCCTGCAGAGATCACACCTCCAGTGAGTAAACACCCATTAACAAACCACCACCAACAATCTTTGACATCTTTGAGATTAACCTTTTTGATCATGACAGCTAATGTGATAGCAGCACCGCCACAACCTCCAACAAAAAAAGCAGGTCCTGCACCAGCTGCAACTCCGGCCGCTGCTAACAAGCCAACTTGTGTTACAGCCAAACCGCTCAGAATTTGCTTGGTTTGTAAATCGTGTCTTAAGGCAATACTTTTGATTCCAGCTTTGGCATCATCTTTGATATCCATGTGCGCGTAAATCATGTCATACAAAACCGTCCAAGCAATATTAGATGTGTAGAGGAAAAGACCAGCCGCCAACGCCGCAGAATTTTGCATCATGTCCACGCCAAGAGCGGGAAATCCCATGATAGCACCCCAGGAAAAGGTAAGTCCTAGTACGAACTGCGGATAATGCGTCACTCTTTTGGCGAGGGGATACGTCGCTACGAAAACTAAACTCGGGATTCCGTAAAAGAGACAGGAAGTTGGGAATTGGAGGAGGATACCAAGACCGGTAAGAAGCTGTGCTCCGGTGAAGGCTATTGCTTTGAAGGGCGTTAGTGCCCCGCGAGCAATAGGTCGATGCCTTGTTCGTGTGACATGGGGGTCGAGATTTCTGTCCCAGAGATCGTTGATTGAGCAGCCTGCTCCTCGCATGATGAGAGCACCGCTGAAGAAGAGAAGAGAGGTGCCCAGTACCGAAAGCGGGGAGGCCATTGGAACGGCGAGGGGGGCAGCGAGAAGTGTTGAGAAGAGACAGGGGAAAAAGAGATAATAGGTTCCAGTCTGGCTGTTGAGTCTGGCGAGCTCAGCATAAGGGACCCATGATGAAGGGAGGATAGAGATCACACCGGTCGTTGGTGGTGTGTAGGGCGTCAGAACCTGGCTTGATGTGGTAGAATTTAAGGTTTCTGGATTTTGAATGGTTGTGGAAATTGCTCTGATGGCTGAATGGTGTATGGATTTTTGAAATTGGAGAGGATAGGCATGTTTTTGTTGCTGTATATTGGTATTTGCGAGGAGATTTGGTGTACGAGTCCTAGCTCTTCTATACAGATGAGGGAGTGTACCCGAGTTACGTGCTAAAACACTCCGACAACTGCTAGGTAGAGAAAGTAACGCAAGGGTAGACATTGCGCCTTCTCGTTTGATACAACTCTATATTTATGTTAGCCAATCCTCCCATAAAGTAAATATGAAGCAAAAAGGGCCAAAAGCTGATTTCGTTATACCCATACCCAGCCACACACTTCAGAAAAAAACTGGCAGGGAGCATTATTCATAGAACCAATGCTGATTCGTGAAAGGTCAACATCAATTGGGCCAAAAGACCCACAGATAATGCAGAAATAGTTGAGCGTCGGCATGCAAGCCAGCTGGAAGTCTGGTTGTACCAGAGCAAACGAGGGGAAACCAATTGAAGGACTGGCAAAGTTCAAACGCAGAAATATCAGAAATAGACTCACCGTCCCCACCTTGCCCGGGTCCCTCTCTTCTGAGCACCTAAAGTAACGACCGAGAGGCTTTTCTACTCCTTTTTGAGGTTGGGCCTTTTTGGTGTTACTGAATGTCCACTGACCGGGCCTGTCGTCAAATCCCCCGGCCGTCCCTGACTGACTGCCTGGCTGGGTCCACCCGACCCGATCGCGACCTCACGTGGACCTCACCATTGTTAGATCCACGTGACTCTTGGCCGGTCACAGCGTCAGGCTGAGCTGCTGCTGTGAACTGGTCAGGTCCCGTCGCTTCGGGCTTATCCAATAGAAGACTTCATATCCTCACGTCTTCATCTCCTCTCAGCATTGCCTCGTGGTTCTCGACCAGACAGGTACTTGTGCGGTCTCCGCTGTCACTTGTAAGCCTCCTCATACCCCCTTATACCACCTTATACCCCCTCTAATCTTTTCTTCTATATGCTTCATAAGTCCCCCTCCTTTCCAATGGCTGTGACAGGAAACGCGCATTCACGCGATCCCACTTCCACCCCCATCCGCACTCACCCAATCTTCTTGCTTGCGCGGATGCTGTTCTATCCCACCATCTCCTCACCACAACACCAACTGCGCTTGATTCCGCATACATATACACATCGGAATCTGTCTGCTAATTCTTTGCGCCATTAGTGCCATGCGCAGGACCAACAGATGTCTTACACGATCGGCCGCTCTTTCTAAAACACCACACTTCGATCTTTCCCTTCCGCCATCATAATGGCACCCCAATCGCATCCCCAAGCGCAATTTGTGCCTATACCGCCCGACTTCGATCTTGCCGCCTTGGTAGATGTTACTCCCAATTTCGACTATGTAACAAGGCTGTCGGTGGAACAATTAAAGTTGCATACCATCCAGACTTTCGAGGCCTTGGTTCTTGCGCTGGTCATTCAGAGCGGCAAGCCTCTAATCATTGAGGATTATGGAAGCGCTCTGCCCCCGGAGTTATTTGGTCGAACATGGCTCGAGTCAAATCTAGGCACAAAACGTGAAGTACCCCCAGGGTTATGTGTTTCAACCCCTACTAATGTTGGTTATTCACAGCTGAGCGAGTTCGCGACATTCAAAATGCAGTTGATATACCAATGAGCATGGGACATTACCTGCGAAATATGAAGCAACTTACGGACCAGTTCTCTCCTTCCAATTACCGCGATCCCAAGAGACAACGGTTATATTTAAAAGATATCGACTGTCCCGATGAATGGGCCAACCATTTACAGAAAACAATCCCTGAATCGGTATATTACCTCAACGAGTGTATTGAATCGAGAACCGGGGGGGATGGTGCAATCCGTGAGCCAAACGAGTACGGTCAGATGCGATATGGAAAAGGTGTTGCGCCTGCCGGGGATTTGATGAGCAGTCTTCCATCTGAAATGCGCGCGCAAAACATGATGTGCTACATTGGCCATGAAGGAACCTACACGCCAGCCCATCGAGAAATGTGCGCTAGTCTTGGGCAGAATATCATGGTCGAAGCTTCAGAGGATGGCTATGGAGAAAAAGCTGGCAGCTCGATTTGGTTTATGACGGAAACGAAGGAACGCGAGGTAGTTTCCGAATATTTCTTGTCCATGCTTGGACATGATATTGAAGTTGAGAAGCATTTTGCACAGCTAAATGCATGGAAGAAGGCGCCGTTCAACGTCTGGGTTGTTGAACAGAGAGTTGGTGACCTGATTCTGATCCCGCCGCTAGCCCCTCACCAAGTCTGGAATCGTGGTACTCGAACTATGAAGGTTGCCTGGAATAGAACCACTGTGGACACCCTCGAACTAGCCATACATGAAGCTCTTCCACGTGCAATAATGGTGTGCCGAGATGAGCAATACAAAAACAAGGCAATCATCTACTACACGCTTGTAAAGTATTACAATTTGCTACAACGAGACACCATTGAGCCGAAAATGTGGAAATATGGTCGTATAAAGCAAGTTCTGGACGATTTCAAGCGATTGTTTCTTCTTTATGGAGAGATATTGGTCAGCGAGATGTTTTCTCCCAAACGACAAGAAGAAAGCGTGGAGATGCTTCCTTACGACTCCAATGTCACATGCTCATACTGTAGATGCAATATTTTCAATCGATTTCTCACTTGCAAGTCATGCATCGAGTATGGACCCAACGGCGAGGAAGATACATACGACATATGTATGGACTGTTATGCCATGGGTCGTTCATGTGCTTGTATTTCTAATCTCACGTGGGTTGAGCAATGGAACTGGGACCAGTTAGTGCAAAACTATGAGAAATGGCGAAATATCGTAGTCCAAGCGGATGGATTTTTCGATGTTCAGAGATCTCCACAGCCACTCGACACAGCTAGGAAACGTTATGGTAGAAAGCCAATTGCTGAAGTCTGCCAAGAGCAGTTGGCAGCCAGACCTTGGAACGATATCAAAAACCCAACAATTCGGGAGCTCTCTCCAGGAATGTCGGATGTTGAGCCTGAGGTTGATGATGAAGGACGACCAAAAAATAAAAAGAGAAGTAAATTTACGAAGCGTAAGGTTATTGCTCAAAAGAACAAAACCCATTCATGCCACATTTGCTTTCACCACGAGTGGAAATGGAAATTGGCCTTTTGCACTACTTGCAAAAATGCCTACTGTTACGGTGTACTTTGGCGCGCATTTGATTTGATGCCACAGACCGTGATGGAGGATAAAGAATGGAGCTGTCCTAAGTGTTTGAAGATTTGCTCGTGCGGAAAATGCAGGAAATCTGGTACACAAAAACCATATGCTCCGAAAGGAACATTGCTGGGTCACGACACAAAACTCGTTGCGGATTTTAGGAGCGTTGAAAGTCTGGTCGATTTTTCCAAGACAAACCTCTCTTGGCTACGAGCGGAGGGCGACGACAACCCCAAAGAATCTCAAAGAATGTTGAAATTAAAGGAGAAGGCTGAGGCGGACAAAGCTCGAGTGGATACAGTTAACGAAAGCTATATGGACGATGGCGCCCAAGACCCTTTCATTGGAGCTCCCTCGGCCGAGAATCATAACGGGATTGACGATATGACCAACATGAATGGCATAGACCCAGCACTGGCTAGTATGGATGAAATTGATCCAGCACTCCGTGATGCTTTTGGTCCAGTATCCAATTCATTCTCCGAAAAGAATGGCCATTACGACGACCCCTATGATCACATGAACGGACAAGGCAACGACAACGCCCAGGATCAAGCCAACGCAGAGGAGGCATATCAAGGACAAAATGCTTGGATGATGGATGCACATTACGATATGGATGAATACGATTCTTATAATCACCAGAGCGCTGCAAATTACCCATCACGCCTGCTTGCTCCAAAAGCGCCAATGACGGCCCCAGAAGCTCAAAGTCCTGTAGCTGTTTTAGAAGAACCGATGACTGCTCCTGAAGCCCCAATGATGCCAGCCGCGGAATCATACCCAGACCCTTCACATATTGGTCAGAATCGGATGATGGGTATTGGTTACTATCAACAGGGCAGTGGTGCGGACAGAATTCTTTTCTACCCCCCAGACTTTGATGGCGATCTAAACCAGTCCCCTCAGCCAAATACTCCAATAAACAGCAATATGGCATTTTCTGATCTAATCCCCCAAGAAACCACGGATAGTGTCAAGAAGCGGCGACGTGGTCACGACAGTGACGAAGATCTTGAATTTTTTACGTCGAAGAAACAGCGAAAGCTTGCTGTGGCTAGGAAGCTAGCGGAGAACGGGGGAGTACTACCTGTCGAGAAAGCTCAGCCAAAGTTTCCAAAAAGAGAAGTCCAACCGAAGGTATATACAGATCTTGGAGAGGATGCTGTACCCATTGAAGACGATGAAGCCGAAACTACAGGAAAAAGGGACGTACAAAGTGGGATGGGTATTACCGGGCAGGCAGTTCGTCGTGTTAACAAAGCGAGCGAGAAAAAATCCACCCCAAGACGAAGTATGCGAGCTAAGGATGATACTGAGGAGACGACGCCTATTTCGTCGGTTACTAAACCCAAGCCTCGTCGCAAATCAGTATGGCAAGCCAGAAAAGAAGCTTTGGAGAACGGGGAGGAACTCGAGGAGGAGGAACCACCAGATCCCGCCCCCAGAAAACGTCGTGGTCGTCCCAGAAAGTCTACAGTTTCATCAGGTGCCATTGACTTGTCGTCTGGTGGATCCGAAAAAGATGTCGAATCTTCACAAGGAGAAGATGATTTCAATATGGACGGTTCATCTGAAAAGCAGCATAGCAGTGTCCGTCGCGGTCGTGGTCGACCAAAGAAGGTAGTAACGCCAATAGTGTCTGACGACTCAAGCGACCATGATAATGGAGGCGTAGATTTGGAAGTCGACAGTATCTTTGAGGAGCCTATTGAACATGAAGCAGAAAATGTCGAGACTGCGCGAAGACTGAGTACTCCTAAAGCTAGCACGCCAGAGGTAAAGGAGGAGCCAAATATTTCCTGGCATGCTTCTCCCGAAAATCCAGGAATTCAAATAGCCATTCCGATGAATGGTTCATCCCATGTCGCATTCACACCCGCAAAAAGAGGCAGAGGTCGTCCAAAGAGAGCGCCTTTGCCAGCCCAATCTCCAACGCCAAGTAGTGACGAAGAGGAAGAGCACGAACCATCGAGACCAGCCCAAAAGTTCCTGTCCTTGAAGGAGAAATTGGCTTTGAAAGGCAAATCTGCCAAGATTGTCACCCACAAAGGCCGCACCTCAAATTCGAAGACGCCGGGTTTTCAGAGCAGCAAGAGTACATCTACCGTTTCTCCACAAGTTCTGAGAAGTCCCACGCCAGATAGTTCTATGGAATGGGAGGGCGAGGACGCCAAGATTGCCTCGCGATCCACGGAATCAGCGACCGTATCTTCAACCACTCCAGCGCCAGTTTCGTCAAAATATCGAGATATGATGGGGGATTATTCGTCACCTCCTGTGTCACGAACGTCCAAAGTCTCACCTGCGAAGAAAGGACCCACAATTGTTAGATTGCAGAGTTCGGAGGCTGAATCGGAGCCCTATATTTCTGGTGAAGAAGATGAGGTAGAGTCGGAGGCGGAAGATTCTGCTTCAGACAGCAATGCTAGTATCCCCGCTGTTCGTGCCTCGCCGAAGAAGTCTCTTCGTGGTGGTGGCGTGGCACTGCGGGGACGAGGTGGTATTTTGGGTGGTCGTGGACGTGGAAGACCAAGGGGCAGAGGTCGCGGTAGACCGTCACTTCATTGATTCTGATCTAGGTTGAAACCAGTATTGATGCTAACTTCCTTTACCTATTCCAGTCCTCTCACCTCATTGAGTAGGTCCATAATAGGTGAATCACTTGTACAATAATTACTGTGTTGATTTCCGAAGCATGGTGATGGTGGGGTTCGAGTTCAGGTGTGGGATGAATAAAAAATATCGCGTCTTTTTGTTAAGGAGGGGGAGGGGACGTGGGCTCGTTGAATCAATTGAGATGAGTGTATGGAGTGGCCATGGGAAATGATAAATAGCAATGAGTTGATCAATGGGCGGGGCCCTGGCTGGTAAGCGAATGATGCTCAGTAGATAGTATTTAATAGGAAAGAGCTTAGTGCGATTTTTTGTGTGAGTTTTTGTGAGGTGTGAAATCTTAGGGGATGGGGTGCGGTGGGGTGGGGATATGTGTATGTGTATATTGATATGCTCTGTGCTTGGTGGATGGATGTTTATGTGAAGTCTGAAGAGGGGTTCTTGTTAGTAATCCATATTCCCCGACTACAAGTAAAAATTAAAGAAACTCGTTTATCTTGTAAGTAAATCGCGTAGCTTGATCCGTAGAACTATTAATTCGGGCTACGAGCGCATCATTTTTTGGATGTAGCTGGGTTTGGATTGGAATGTTTGTAAAGGAGTTGGCTTTTGGAGGTGTGCATTAGATGGAAGTGCTGAATACGACCTGGGCAATCACAAAAGGAGGATTCTCGCTTGGAGCCGGCGACCCAAATATAATTGCTTCTCAAGGCCATGAAGAACCACTATACGCTCGTTAATTGCATATACAGAAATTTGATATCGACTTACTCCATTGAAGAGTTGTAATCGAGATAAGCAAAAAGGCCGCCTAGGGTGGAATCATTAGGTAGTTATTCTACTAGAGAGGTATTCTTGTAATTCTTTGACAGGTAAATTTGAGTTAAATTTATGGAGGATATAATGAGGTTGAGATATTGGTAGTCGTTATCTAAGACACCAGAGAATAGGTGAGGTCCGGGTCTGTTGGTGGAGGAGGCTGTGCTGTTTTTGCGGATGTGATGAGGAGTTTGCGGATGTTGTGGAGGTAGAGGGTTGATTTGATACCTTGAAATAGTCCCAAGGGGAATCAGAGAAGGGGTTATGGATATATTAAGATAGTCCGTTTGATGGTGTTTGGATGCTATAATTAGATAGGGTAATGGCCAGAGTGAGGATAATGTATGTATGTACACATTTGAATCGCCAAGTCGCAGGAGAATCAGAAGGATCTAATGTTTACCTGGAGGTAGGTATGGCATGGTACTGTATTTTTGCTTGGAGTTGGACGGTAGCGTGTGATTAAATACTTAATTACTCGAGTAGTTTACAAAAAACATGAAGTAAACAAGTACAAGGTGTTTTAGCAGTATATCCTCGTTCTTATCTACAAAGATCCCTAGGATTTTAAGCTTAATATTGTCTTTTCTTTTAAGAGCCTATATCTATTATATAAGACAATGTTAGCCCCCTAGCTAAATGACAGCTAGAAGTACTTGCCGCAGAACATCTGACTTATGCTTATTTCTATTGCGTATATCATATATAGGAGGGCCGGCTAATTCCGTGCTACTGAAGTAGTACTCAACTCAACTCGCTGAGTAATCGGGTTGAGTTGAGTAGGTCTAAGAACTGCTCGAGTTTGGTTGTCAATGGTTGACTAGGTGCCACTACTTATCTCAACTCAACTCAACTCGTTTCCAACGCTGTTGGAAAGGCACGTAAGCATGGAATTGGAGGTAAGCATGATTTAGTTGGATATTTACAAGCCAACAATTGGCAATACTCACCCTGCAGCACCGTCAGATTCTAAATCTGTTGTTGGTTCCAACATCCTCTATGCTTTTTCTCTGGACCTCGTCCTTATGACCTTCGCTGTGGCCATGTTATACTCCAATTCAAAGTGTGCCTTTCTCAGACACTACTTATTTTTGTCCAGACTTGAACAACATGTCAAAGCCTACCATTGTCATGTTCGTCGGTGCTTTCCATCAGAAAGAGCATCTCAAACTCCTTCTCCCCCTTCTCGAGAACAAGGGTTACAAGACCATCTCAGAGACTCTGAGACAGTCGACAACAGGAATAACACCCTCACAGATGACATCGCGCAAATGCATCGCAATTTTCACTCCGCTGTTTACAGAGGAAAAGGATGTAGTTCTCGTGGTTCATTCTTACGCCGGCATACCTGGCAGTGCAGCCTCAGCAAAGTTGAGCGTGCCTCCAATGGACTGCCAGGAGGCATAATTGGGGTTGTCTACGAAAGTGCTTTCATTCCACAAGAAGGTCTGTCGCTTCTTGATATGAATGGTAAAAGATTCGCGGATTGGCAAAATCCAGATGTAAGTAGTTTGCTCTTCGATTCCCATGATGATCAAAAGCTCGCTTCAAAAGACCCCAAAAGTAATTTCGCTACTCAATCCGTAGAAAAAAGCCGGTCTCCTCGGAGTCCCTGAGCCCATTCCCGTCTTTTACAACGGCGTTCCCGATGAGCTCGCACAGTGGGCTGCTAGCATCGTCCAGTCACATTCCTTGAAGTCTGTCACAGACAAGTTGGGCCCCATCGGCTATCAGGATAGCGGCTACAGAGGTCGCCTCACATACATTCACACAGAGTACGATCAAGCCATTCCTGCTGCTGCCCAAGATGCCATGATGAAGGAAAGCGGCGTCAATTTCACTGTTGAGAATTACGATACCGGCCATAGCCCGTTCCTGTCTCACCCGGACATGCTGGCTGATACACTTGACAGGATGGCCCAGTCATTTGTTAACTTGAAATAATCTGCATAAGTACTTCGATATTTGAAGGGTGATGATTGTAGCGACGGAGTAAGGCTTTGTTGTTGGCATTGTGTTGGAGGAAGTCGCTCCCTTTGAACGTGTATTAATATTTTCAATCCCCGACCATATCAAAGTTTTGACTACTTTAATCACATAATATTGCTTCAAATCTTTGTAGCTATCTATAGATAGTCATATAATTGCTAGCCTTTTTAACAACTATTTAAAAAGCTTTATCTTTTCCTCTAAGGTAATCAATTATATGAGTACTGTCTCAATTTACATTTAAGTATCACACGCCGGGTCTATAACCGTTATAAAATTACAGCGATTAGAAATAAGGAGGTGCTCCTCTAAGGTATAAGGGTTTTCCCCTGAGGTGTCGTGAGAAGGTTCGCAACTAATCTAGGGATTTTTAGGAAATGGTTAGCTTCCCAAGATGTGGAACTTAATCCGTTGGAACTAAGATGTTTCAAGGGCAAATTATCTACCTCTAGACAGTGATGCTTCCCACTTCTTTACGCAGTTCACTATAGATCCATGGTTGAGTAAAGAGACAACTTATAAAGAGGATCTGCGTACATTGATTGTAGGTACCTCCTGTATAACAACCTCCAAGAACTCCACTTCCGAGATAAAACGACGAGCATAATAAATTGATAACTCCCTCTCCCATTGAACATCATCCGTGCTTCCTACAACCCCGAAAAAAACTACGTACAAAGATAGACCAACCAAAAAGCAGATATTCGAACGAAGGAAAGTGTGAAAGGTGAGAGTAATGAAATCCAAAAAGGGGTTGAAACTACTCGATATTATTAGTATATGAGAACTTGAAACCTCATGCAGACTGGTACGTACAGTAAAGTATCAAAATCAACGAGAAAATGATTATATGATGGTAATCTCCTGTGGCACCAATCGTACCAAACCCTCGGGGGGTACTTCTGGTTCTCCGAGGAAGAGATTGTGAGGTCCCTTTTTCGTGCAGTCCTGATTATTGTACGCATCGTTCTTTCGAGCACGATAGTCTATACGCATTGTTTCCACATTCTCTTGCCAATTGGGGGAGTCCGATGTGTAATTGTACCTGATGCCGGGTGTGTCTAAAATCCTTGCCGTTCCAACTCGTGTGAATATTCCGGCGTCCGCTGTTTCCCGGAGTAGGATTCCATGACATTCCCCATAGTTTGAAAGTAATGGGAGGAAGAGGAATTGCTCATTAACCCCTGCCATATCGTCGACGTCAATATGTCCATATATAATATCCTGACCCGTGCCATTCCGTGATACGCTCTCACTTTGAAGGTTTCGCTCAACGAGATTGCAAAACTCAAGCAATGTTAATTCTTCTGGGGTTGGGGCTTTAGACACCCTTACATGCTGCAGAACCCCAATCAATCGTATGAACCCTCCTCTAAGCTGCCCCGTATGGTCGTCACTAACAGGCTCCACATTAGCCTGAAGGATTTCAGCAAAATACACATCCGTTCTATCTCTCATCGAGTCAAAGAGAAAAATCTCCGCATTCAGCGAAGCCCAAGACCAAGAAGGTGCAACATAAGAAGAAGTACGACGCGGTGGGTGTTCGCCAGTTCTTATTGTAGTCCGCCAAAGAAGCTGATTATCCAATCGACTCAACCAAAGACCAGCTAAATACTTATCCTCTAGTATCTCTTCAAATTTCTTCGCCACGCCAGAGATAGCTGGCAATCTATCATCCTCCTTGGTGATTCTACATTCTGAAAAGACTTGGAGGACCTGGCTCCACTTTTCGAGGATATGGTATTTACTCTGGTTGGATGGGTTGTTAAACATATGTTGCACATTACGAGAAAAATGTGTCTTGATGTACGAAAAACTGTGAGACTTGTTATTCCCAGCTCTCTCGAAAACTTCCTGGCTGGTGATCATCTCTTGACATTCCCATACTAGCCCTTGTGTGCTAAAATGTAAATTCCTGAACGACAAGGCATTCTCTTGAAAAGCCCAAGCTCGTTGAGCAAGGGGCTCTAACAAGAGATTTATATATATCGAGAGAGCTTCTTTATCTCCGACCCAACAGTCTCCCCAAATTGGGATCTTTATCAGGCATCTAGAGACAGGTGTGCGGTCTCCGAAACACCCTTCGCTGGCTGAAGCTGCGCGAGAGGCGGATATGGTGCAGAGTGAGTTCGAGTAGACCTTGTGCATTGTTGCGCATTCTTCTTGCCAGTCTTCTTTTGAGTCTTGGAGTATGCAGAGTGAGTCTATCCAGACATAGGATACTGATCTATAGGTGAGTAGGTTGACGTGTTTCAGGAAGAACTCACTCTTAAAAGGAAAGTACTTGGGTAATTTGTTCAAACTTGCAAATACCTCATAAAGCAGTGGCGATAGGAAAAAAGAAAATAAAGCTAACCTTTAAGCCACCCCATGACTTGTACCACGTCTTGAAATGTCTTTGGAAGGACGGAGAGCGGAATATCCATTTGCATGTGATGGAGGTTTTCATGTGTAAGTGTTATTGGCTGAGATTCTCCCCAGCAATGGCTCAGAGCAAGATACCCGCTATGGTGATCCTCTTTGGTAATTGCCAGCCGTAAAGAAGGTACGCCATTATGCCAAGAAACCTCAATAAGACGCGTCGGGTACCAGGAAGCACTTTTGATTCGACAACCTTTGTGATTTTGGAGGCAATGGTTGTAGGTAGCTATGGCAAAGCTCTTGTCGGAAGGAACAGATAAAGGTAAGACTTCCTTGCTCAAGTAACCTTGGACCTGGTTGGATAATTCTTAACGAGTTAGTAAGGAAGAAAATAGCATAGAAAATTAGTCACCCACCCCCAAGTTCCTCCGCACGTCTTACATGTAAACTAAGCAGAATTCTATCCGAGTTCGGGTAGTACAGGGTCAAGTCCATCTGCTTCTGAGACATCTCCTGGCACCGAATCACCATCTTCACGTCGCCATTCACTCCACCACAGGACTTATCCACAAATGAACACATCAAACAGCCTGACGCAGCGGACTTCCGAAGAGAAGCAAGATTTGGATGAATTATCACACGGAGATAATCGTCCTGATCATTGATGAATTTCTTGAAGGCTTTGAAACAACATCGACATTGACTGGTATCACGCCGCCGAAGTAGATACTGAAAATCCCAATATAGAGAAAGCCACTTCCTGTCTACGACGAACTCTGACAGTGTTCCGAAGGCCATGGCGTTGAATTGTGATGAATGGCGGAGAACAAGTTGGAGTGAAGATGGCTTTTGAAGGGGAATGGCGCTCAGAAGAAGAAATCTGACGAGGCTGTGCGTACCTACCACTGTTACACACGCAGCAAGATCACCCGATATCTCCTGATTGGAGACCTTCCTACCCAATCACAGCATCGCCTGTGTTTACTTAAGCCCCTCGAGATCGTTCGCCAATGACCAGGAATCACGAAATGAAAAGAGTAAGGGATTTTTGGGCTGGCAATGTTCAACAGAAGTGCATCAAATAGACTGGAAAGTGCAAGGCCTTCTACGTCTAAAAGGTATACACTTTCATTATAGGTACTCTCGCCTGATACCACAGAGACATTATAGTAAGTGAATCCATACAGAACTCATGAGCTCAAATAGGTAGGTAGCTTCATATAAAACCCAAGGTAAGGAAAGGTGTACGGGCCAAACAAATTTACATTTTCAGAAACCAGAAACCATAAGAATGCAGGCAACCTGGAAGTGTCTGTAGAAGCGCATTCAAAAATGTATACTGAGAAAAAGTGCCAGCTAAACACGCCCCAAACGAATTTGCAGCAAGCAAGTAGAGATATAAAAACAAGGAAGGAACAGTAACATAGTCAGCAACCAGACAGCACTAACCGCTGAAAAGAGTGCATCCAAAAGAAAGCAAGATGGGTGTAAGATGGAGAGTTGGAGCGAGAAATGGGATATCTCATAGCGGCAACCTATTCTATACACAAGCCGACCAGTCCCATCCAGTCCAGTTCAGCCCCGCCTAATCCACTCATCATATCCTCCCATTTCGCCCCATAATCTTCTCTCACAATCTTCTATCACAAACCCTTAATCACGAACCAAAAGACGAGATATCAAAGAACCTATTTTGGAACCTCGATACGATCAGGAACCACAGGCTTGACATCAAAAACCGCCTTCAACAGATCAGTGACCACCTGATCCTGTCCCTTCTTCCCGGCCGCCTGGATTTCTTTTATCTTGGACTCGGCGTCTTTCGAGGCTTCTTCTTCGGCTTTTTTGTTGCCGCTTGTGTGCTATTTCGATGTTCGGGTCAGTATGTTGCTACAGGTGAGGCCTTGAGGGGTGATCTGTTATGGTGGGTAGGAAGAAGGTAGGCTGGCGTAAAAGAAATGGTGTGTAGTACCTCGGCCTCGAAGCTCTTGAACTCGTCGTCCTTGGATTTCTTGTACGAGTCGATTTCCTTCTTGGCTTCGTCTCGGGCTTCCTTTACTCGCTTTGTGCGGTCTATTTAGAGGTATTGTGATCAGTATGGGTTTCCTTCTTGAACTCCATGCCGGTATATTCGTATCGGTGTCGGATCGCATTGGAGTGGGAGGTGGAGGTCTTACATTCTCTAGCTACACCGCAATCACAAATTAGCATAACTTCCGATTAGTTTCAGCAAGTTCCGTATGCCTACCAGTCTGAACAATCTTCTGAGCATCTCTCTCAGCCTACAACACCAGCACATCAGTGATCAGTCCTCAATCTAACTCGTAACGGCCCCTCCCCATTCCAGTATGTCATAAACCCCACGCGCATCCGCCTCCCGAGTCCAGTCCTGGTAGAGAAGAACATACATCAAGCAGCGTCTGAATACCCGCCGAGTTCTGTGCCGACTGTTGCCCAACACGTATTAGCAAGATGCCCTCTTTAACCCACCAGAGAGTCAGGCTAGCACATACCATCTTGACAAGTACTAATCTCGCAACAACCCTCGGTATCTCAAGTCCAACGCCTTAACAGAGAAATCACAAAGGGTAATAGGATCCGTTCAAGGGCAATATCGTGGCGTGGAGTCGTGTAGTGTTCTCGGGATGGTGAACTCGTAGATGTGCAGTCCAAAGCTGGCATGGCATGGGGAGCTGGTGGAACAAGGCATGGCAAGAGCTGTCGTCGCATCCCTGCACGTTGCTCATGAGCTTCACAGCCCAACCGGGTCCAGCACTCACTCACCCCTCCAAAATATTGCCTTCCGCAACAACACCATGCTTTCAATCTCTCCCACCTAATCCTCCTCCAATCTCACATCCAAAAATGTCTCGCGCATCAAAACTCACATTGGCGGGGACGTCTCTCTTCGCAGTCGGCACAGTCTTCTTTGTGCACTACACCCAGCAGGCCGAGAAAACCGTTCGTCTGCTCGACCTTTCCACCATCAGCACAAGCTAATTATGATGGCAGGCAATGCACGCAGGCGTGGTCCGAGATATGCAGAACCAACAAGCAAAACGGGAGCGTCAGCTCGACTTCGAGATGCAAAGGGCCATGGAGGAAGAATACAAAAAGCTACAAAGCGTACACGATGGAGGACCTGCCGAACCGCGATGACATGATTGCTCAGAGGAAATACCAGCATAAATACATGGTTAAGGGGAAAATAAAGATGAAGATGTACGATTATATGCATGTACAAATTACTGCAAGTATCATACTGTAACAAGTATGGGAAGCGTTGGGATGATAAAAACTGGTTGGGATTCGATATGAAGACGGCGTTGGCGACGAGGAATCATCCAATTCGAAGGGAATATAAATTTCACAGTGGAAAGAACAAGGCACATGAATTTTTGCATTATCGTCGTCCTCATGACCATTTTAATGACGACCACCCCAATCTCCGCTAAACATTTATAGATTGTACAAGCACTGGCATTGCGTGCTGAAATAAAATATCTTGGTCCTGCTTTGCGTCTTTACTCTTAACCAAAGCATGCCAGAGATAGAAAATGCACCCAGTTTTATTTTCGCTGCAAAAATATCACTGTCCTCCCCTAAAACGCCACTCATGCAAATCGAGTCCTGTCACTCTCCCCGTTCTTACAGTTGCCCCCTCTCCTTAGCGAACCGAAATTCCTGATCGCTCGGTAAACATTCTTGATGCGATGTTCATAGATGCAAGCTCTTGGAACAGAAGTTTCGCCGCGTAAGGTATGTGTACTTGGGAAATTCTGGTCTTGTTCTTGCAAGGGCGACATTCAAAGGCCTGGGATTGAAGTTTTCTGTAACTAGGTTAGCGAATACTGACGTCTCCATTTGAAATATCACTTACGCAATCGGTGTCATGAGTCCGCAAATGTCACAAACGTGGACTCGGAAAGCATCTGACACCTCGAACAATCTCTCCTTCAAGAATGCTGCCGCTCCATGAGAAATCATGCAATCACGTTCCATTTCTCCGAAACGCAAACCACCATCTCTTGCACGACCTTCAACCGGTTGTCTTGTCAATATTTGAACAGGTCCTCTAGCTCTGGCATGGATCTTGTCGTCGACCATGTGACGAAGACGCTGATAGTATGTTGGTCCCAGGAACACTTGAGCCATCATCTTTCTACCAGTATGTCCGTGATACATGACCTCAAAACCACGAGATTGGTATCCATGAGCGCGCAAGAGTTTGGACACCGAATCGACAGTGACCTCAGTAAAAGGAGTTGCATCACCCTCCATTCCTCGAAGAGTACCTACCTTACTCAATTGACACTCGATCAAATGGGCAATGGTCATACGAGATGGAATGGCGTGGGGATTGATGATAAGGTCCGGTACGATGCCCTGGCAGGTGAAAGGCATGTCTTCCATTCTATATGTGATACCAATGGTACCCTTCTGTCCGTGACGAGAAGCGAACTTGTCGCCAATCTGAGGAATCTTTGTTGTACGCATGCGAACTTTGACAAAACGCAGGCCCTCGGCGTTAGTTGTAATAAGAACCTGGTCAACGATACCATTTTCGGTACTTCTCAATGGCGTAGAGGCATCACGTTTTGTGTGTGCCTTGGTGCGTTGTCCAAGCTCTTCAGCATCAGGAGCCATAGGTGCAGTCTTCCCAATAATGATGTCCTCTCCAGATACACGAACACCCGGCGCGACAATTCCATCCTCATCCAGCTTGTCATATGTACCATGCTTCAATTTGAGAGTGTCCGAACGATAAGGCTTTTCGAACTGCTCTACAACGTTCATTCCAATTCGCTTTTCTTGGTCTGTATATGCACGATAAAACAGACTTCGGAAGAGACCTCGATCGATACTACTTTGGTTCATGATGACGGAATCTTCCTGGTTATATCCCGAGTAACAAGCGATAGCAACGATAGCATTTTGACCTGCTGGAAGCTCACGGAACTTCAAGAACTCCATGGAACGAGTTGTAGCGAGGGGTTTCTGAGGATAGTAGAGGATGTTTGCCATAGTATCCATACGCTGATCAAAGTTCGTCAGGAAGACGCCCATAGCTTGCTTACCCATAGCAGATTGGTAAGTATTACGAGGAGACTAAAAAGGTTAACAAATATACTCTCTGTAGCTAAACACCATAATCTTACCTGGTTATGATCTGGGAAAGGAATAATGCTTGCGCAAATGCCCAAAATCATACTAGGATGAATCTCACAATGTGTCCAGATATGTGCTGTGGGGTTCACTGGAGCCTTAACACGCTTGTTGAGATCACCACTCTCGTCGGGACGAATTTGGTACCCAGCTTGAAGTTGACGTGAAATGTCCAAATCCTCGGGGGTCATAACTATCATAACAGTCTCTTCTTCCTCTGCATCCAAATATTCAACCACACCGTCCTCGATAAGTTGTTGGAAGCCGTAGTATCCTGCGTCAGCCTTTTGTTCAGGGGTCATGTTTGCTGGCATCGCCTGAGTCTCTTCCAACTTCTGAATGTGTTGTTTATTGAGGACCAGATTACCTTTGTTGGTGCTATCAACGTCATTGTCAATAATGAAAAGTGGTCTGCACACCCTGCCAGCATCTGTGAAGATAGAGAATTCTCTGTCACGAATATCTCGAATCAAGGAGACTTCGTGAGAAACCAACCCCGACCGTCGCAATTTTTGGACAGTCTTCACGAGATGTGCTGGGTCCCGTGAGCAACCAACCCAAACACCGTTGACGAAAACCTTCGTGGCATTTGGCGATCGTAGAGGCTCATACTCTTCCAAGACTTCCATGTTTCGTTGAATCATGAATTCCACGATGGGCTCACTCGGGGAACCGACTGTGATATAGCACATAAGGGCCAAATTCTTGACCAAACCACATGCTTGCCCTTCAGGAGTTTCAGCGGGACAGACCAGCCCCCAATGGGTATTATGCAATTGACGTGGTTTAGCGATCTTTCCGTCACGACCGATTGGGGTATTCGTACGTCGCAAATGAGACAAGGTTGAAGCAAATGTATAGCGATTCAGCACTTGGGAAACACCAGCCGTTGATTGGGCAGCCTTCTTCTGGTCTCCCCAGTTTCCGGTAGCCAGAGAGTATTTTAGACCATTCGTAATCGTAGTGGATTTTACTCCAAGAGTAAGGTTGAATTCCCGATTGTTTTCCACGCAACGTTGAAGATATTTGTAAACATCTCCGGTGAGTCGCTTGAATAAGTTACGGAAAAGCTTGGCAAGTAAAGGTCCAGCAAGATCCAAACGTTTCTTTCCAAAGTGATCTCTGTCATCAGTCTCTCGTCGCCCAAGCGAACATTGCAGCATCTTGTGAACCATGTAGCCCAAGAAAAATGCTTTTCGAGTCTCACTGCCCTCTTTCTGCGAAATGTGAGGTAGTAGCTCTTTTTGCATAATGTCGCGGGCATGTTTCACACGCTTTTCTCGAGTCAATGTGGTACTGTTACCACGCTTTCCGATGAAGTCCAGAGCAACTTCTCGATCTTGAATGACAAACGCTTCTTCTATACAGGGCTTGAGCATTTCCAGCATTTGAGTGTCGCCACGGTCATAACAAATGTGATTTAAAATGTCCTCGTCGGAAACGACACCGAGTGCTCGAAACACAACAGCAATAGGAATGTCACTCTTGACGTATGGAAGCGTGGACTTGATTGTTTGGCCGAAACCACCTCTCTGTCCGTCGCCCTTTGCGAAGAGCTTGATGGTCATTGAAGAAATCAGTCGAGAACCCTTTTCAAGGGCACTTCGGATCTCTGCAATGTAAGGAGTTGGACTTGGTGGGGCTTTCTTGAAAACCTGCACAATATTTGCAGCACTTCGTTCTTGGGCAATCAAGACCTTCTCACTCCCATTAATAACGAAATAACCACCTTGGTCATAAGGGCATTCGTTCCAACCGTAGAGCTCATCTTCGTCGAGGTGCCTAAGAATGCAGTATTCTGATTTCAGCATGATGGGCAGTTTCCCAATAAATACTCGATCAGCTGGCGTATCTGTCTTTTCCGAAATGTCCCGTCCTGACTCCTCATCCTCCCAAAGAAGTCTCGTAGGCATCTCGCCAGTTCGCTGAAACTCATCATTTTGTTCTTCGTCCATCTCGTCAATTGGAATCGGTCGTTCAACGGCGACTGAAACCTTCTTCGTCATTTCGAGGTATAGCGGACTCGAGTAGGTCAAATTACGAAGTCGTGCTTCTTGTGGTAACATGACTGAAGTACTTCCATCACCTTCGGTCATGGCAGGTCGCGACAGCAAGATGGTACCGAATTTGATTTCATAACGACGGAGCGCAATGGGATTATTCTCATCGTGGGATGGCGGGTTGTTTTGGTCGAGGGTGAGCTGTGAATTCTCCTCTACTAGCTCCTGCATCGTAGTCTGGACGAATTCATTGAATGAATTTAGCTGCTGCGACACCAGGCCTTTGGTCTCGAAAAAGGCTGAAATGACGGACCAGCAGTCCTCGGCCGTGATTCCCGCATCTTCCTCCTCGTAATCATCATATTCGTATCCATCCTCATATTCCGCCATGTTGAAATCGAATCAGATGTTTGGGAGGTGTGGATGAGAACCGCCGAGGGGTGACAAGTTCGGCGACGCAAAAGGTGTTGATGGTTCGCCTTCGAGTCAAAGAGGCGCCAAAGCTGAAGTTGCCCTGCGAGGGAGACCTCAGATACGCAGGAGGAGCATGAATAGTATACAGACTTTTGGGGGCAGATCTTGTATGGTGGTATTGCTGGAGGTAGAGAGGCGCAGTGGAGTTTCCGATCCGGGACAACCAGGTGTGAGTGTGTTAAGGGATGGTTATCTTGAGGTCAACCGTCGCGCGTTCTAGTCCATCCGACTTTCTTTGAGTGACACCCGCAGCCATGAGCTCCCATCGCGCTAGTGCCTAAAATGGCCTAGCGTAGACCGTCAGCATCTCGCCATCAAGGTGACGGCATCAGACGGGAACTTCACCACTACTTTGTGTTTCCCTGATTTTCACTTTTTTTTTCTCTTCATCTCCTGCTCTTCTCAGTATAAGCCCTAGCCCTAGCCCTATTTCTTTGTTTCACTTGATGCTCTTTTTCAGTTGTTCAGTTCCAAAAGTGCAGCTCCAGGTCCAACACCAACCATACAAGGCAAGCTTAGGTCTCTGACAATTCCGGTCTGCCAGTACCACAGAGTGGCCTTCTCAGACAAAGAACCGCACATCACATTCCAGCACCAATACATCGTTTGGTTTCTTATGTCATCAGTTCTTTCATTTACAGTTCTACTCCTACTATCATTATCATATTCCATCACAGCTCCTTGGCATGCTTCTCGTTAACCAGTACATAGCGGTATCTAGCCTTTCCAGCTTCCATGTCAATAATCGCCTGGTTCGCCTCAGACATTGGTCTTTCCTCAATCACAGGATGGAGATTCTTCTCTGCGACAAATTCAAGCATCTTCTGAATGTCAGCTGGCGAGCCGATACCAGATCCTCCAAACTTGATCCCTTTTCCCATCAATGAAAACGCGGAGAATCCTGGGAACTTGTCTTCGGGTGCTCCAACCTGTGGTGGATCGTCAGCTTGCTCCCGCTCTCAAGGTGTTAGTGCGAGGGCGTTCCTACCTGAATAAACTCTCCACTGACTCGCAGGAGTTGGAAATAGTCGTCGAGGGCCATGTTTGAGTCGGATATTGTGCACACGATCAGATCCAGACTTCTGGCATGCTCCTTGGCCCAGCCCTTCGTTCCAGTTGCAATGAGCTTCGATGCTCCCATCTTCATGGCGTCCTCCTTCTTGGCATCAGATCGAGAGATGACGGTCACTTCAGCACCCAGGGCCTTTGCGAAGATCACACCAAAATGACCGAGGCCTCCAAGTCCAACGATACCGACTTTCTTTCCGGGTCCTGCTCCGTTGTGAACCAGAGGATTCCATACCGTAACACCGCCGCACAACATGGGCGCAGCTTCAGCATTGCTTATTCCATCCGGAATTTTCACTGTAAAGTGGCCGTTCGTTCGGCAGTAATCACTGTATCCACCATATGCCATGGATCCGTCTGGCCATTTACTGTTGTATGTTCCGATAACTTTCTGGCAGTATTGCTCCTTGCCTGCCTTGCACTCCTCACACTCCAAGCAAGCACCCGATTGTGCTCCAACTCCACATCGATCGCCAACCTTGAGGTGTTTTACGTTGCTTCCGACTTTGACAGCTATGCCAGCTACTTCGTGGCCGACGCAGCAAGGATACGTTGTTGGGAACTTGAGGGCAGGGTCAGCGGTTGTTAGAATATACATATTCTTGGGCTTTGCATACCCATCCAGATCTCAAAGTGTGGAGATCACTACCGCAGATACCACAATGGGTAACTTTGATATCAACATCGTCTTCAGTCCATGTCTTTGGCTCGAATTCCTGCCATACCATCTTCCCCTCAACACTCGCCTTATCGAGACCCATCCATCCGTGGAACTTGTATGGAACAGACATTGTTGCTTGATTTGGGGTTTGATTTGCAATTGAGGAGTTTTTGAATTGACTTGTGAGGGCGAGTACACGTTCAGTTGCAGCCGAAGCCGGTAGTTTTATAGTCCTCGACATATTTTCTGGATTCCTGCGCTTGTGGCAAGCACTACGCAATGGGTGACAGCTAGTCTGATTCCGAATGAATCCTTGCTGTCTTCTGGGGCTTGTGTCTGGGGCTCTGGAAGGCTATGGAACTACGGTACGCACTCGGATCTATCCCACTTGTGCTGGCAACCTTTATTGTGGAGTTGTGGATTATTTTCCCGTCGATGGTCATGGGATTATATCGACTTGGGAAATGCTAAACTTACTTCATCCGCTAATGCTTTGTTCCAGAGACTTCAGTGGCCTCTCAAGGGAATTCGGCGAAGAAAGAGCAATTGTTATGGCGATGTAAACAATTGTATGACTTCATCGGCATTGATCCTTATCGGCGGAGCAAAAATGATGAGGGAACCCCTCAACTGCTTAGATACCCAGGGATGAAGACCGCGGTGTTGCCGAGGGAATGAAATATTCTCGGCTCTTATCTCCGACAACATCGCCAATTATTGGGTTGATCCGACCCTCCGCCTCCGCACGTTTATCGGAGATGGTTTTCTGGAGCCTCATACTCGGTATTTGTGGACTGACCCATGAATGTGCTGTCTAGCATGTGTCAATTTTTCAGTCGCCAAAGGTACTTCGTCCCAGGCGAATTAATTGTAGGCTTTTCAGGGGTTTTTACCCTGTTACCAACCTTGGCCACCCTAGCAAACCTACAATTATTTCGCCTGGGACGAAGTACTTCTATGGTCTCTACCCCCCAGTAAGGACATAGCAGTAATTGGGGAGAGTTAAGTCCGGAAAGTTAGAAGTGGACTTTTGTTCCAGCTGTCCCATGCGGAAGCAGGTAAAGATATCCTCGCCCTCACCGCAAATTCCACATCGCAATTTGTCATTCTTTCAGTTTCTAGGAGAAGGTAATTACAAGGGTCTGGAAACTCAAGTACGAAGTACGGTACGGTACCTCCCTCTCCATGACGGCACTAAACCGCACATTTTAGTCCCGCTACAAACTCGATCAAGGACTTATATTACTCGACAGAAAACCCTACCGAATCCCAAAAACGTTCTACGTCAATAAAGAAAAAGATGCCAGGGTAAACTTTAGGGTTTAATTCAGATTTCTGCGATTTATTCTAAGGGTTCAAAGAAAGGGTAATAGATAGTAAGGTGCACGGGCGTAAAATCCACGGTTTAGGAGAGCCTCGTTCTCCTACACCGTTCGAAGGTTTCTCGAAGGTGGGCCAAGGACGTGCCACCCTATGTCGTGCTCTCGCCTCCCTCCCCCCTAAATAAAAGGCTATTTTTTGTATGCGGAACCACCAAGCAAATAACCTTTGATTTTTAGGGGGGAAGAAGGGGCAGGGGCAGGATCCAAAAAAAAAACCCCCCATTAGAAATAAGGGGGAGGATGAGAGTAAAATAGAAGTGATTTTACGCTAAGAATACGAATGTCTCATATTACTTATGTTATAGCTAGTAGTTTAAGACAGGGCTTTTATATACTTATAGTACTTCTAATTAGAAAATTAGTTTACGAGTACCTGAGTACATAGATTTTACTTTATTTAGTTTGAATCTTATTATAGAAGATCTCATTACGTTTTAGATATGGCCTTACATCTATTTACTCAATTAAGCAATAGCTTTATATATAGTATGATTATATCCACTAAGCCACGTGCTGTCTCGAAAGACATCTAGAATTTGACTAATTACATTGATAAAAGTACACTTGTTCCACGTCTAACCTTTCGACTCTGGGGTTGAAACGAATTTGTAAATTCGCTTGCTTCGCCAAATTCCTATCCATCTAACGATTTAAATCAGGAAAGTCGACAGCGCGGTTGATACAAATTACAATTGCTAGGCAGTAGATTGTGCATTAAGTTAGCTTGGCCTGTTGTTGAATCACTGAAAGCCAGCCAATGATCTATTTTGCTTTTCTGGCTTACTTCTGTTAGCTAAAACACATTTGAGCTGAGAGGTTGCTTCTCAGCTCAACATCAATTACAATTAAATTTGTTGACTTTGGGGTCGTGGTTAGGGGCTTTTTCAATACTTTCAGGACATTTCTAGAAGGTCGGGCTTGGGATTTGTTTACAGCCTCTCTGATGGGCTGACTGGAAGGGATATTGACTTGATTTACAAATCTTGGTACAAGTACTGTACCTTGTTAATTTAAGAAACTCTTTATCAGGTTTTGCTAAATGAGGCTCAATCGCTTAAAGGGGGGGCATGTTATAGAACAAACTACAGTGGTGTATATACACTTGTTTTATCACTTAGTTTTACTGTACATATACTGGAATAGACAACAACTTAGAAGGTCATTTGTCATCAGACAGTTAGCATTAGACTCTGGAGCAAAACGGTCAGTTGAGTTATTTTAGTTGGCCGATGGCTGACTGGCTGGCGTATTACAATAGAGAGTCTGCTCAGGTGGATTTTAAATTGTCTGATTCGTGACTTTATTGCACGGAAATTCATGTCTTGCGGAGTTTGAAATGGCATTCTCAATATCATCCATCTACTATGAGCGAGTGGCTGAACCCATCTATATGGTATCCTCTCGCTATCAATGACACATTACTACACTGCGATTTGCCCCATTGCCACTGTACTCCAACAATTGAGAGACCGGTCGAATTGCTGGAATATTGCGCCTATTCGCCTGGAGAAGAAATCAAATAACTGAACCATAGTAATGTTGCCTCATCAGAAGCTTCCCCCAGCGTGGTTAGGGCCTTGCTTTGTGCCTTGATTCTGGTAAGAGTCCCAAAGAATTCTCTGCACAGCGGGCAGTCGTTCCTTAACACAACATTTTTCATCAAGCACTCTCTAAGACATCGACTTCCTATAAGATGGTTGCAAGGTGTCAAACAGGGCTGTTCCTTCAGGGCATGTCCCTCCAAACTCTCCTCGCGTAGATTGTCATCGGGAACAACGGGTTGGTATCGTGGAGGATCCTCTGTCGGAGAGCAGTATTCGTTGAAGCAACACGGGCATTCAGTGCTTTCTCCATGCTTCACATTTAGTGCTGCTCGAGCAATTCCCATTTCAACGATCAACTCAGCTCTTTCCTCCCTTGTGCTCGGCTGTCTAAGCTCCATCTCATCAATTCGCTCTTTGAGACAGAAAGAAAACATCTTGAATGCCAGTTTCATCTCGAACTCATCCGGTGTCTTGAAGGTAGAGTCGTGAAATCTGACAATAAAATCCGCTTCCGCCATCGCAAGAAACCCCTCCATAGCTTTCGCATGATATGGGTCGAGAAGTGTTGTAAACTCCGTCTCTAAAAGATATTTTCCTTCATCTGAATCGCGAAGTCTATGCCAGTGAGCAACGAAGTTAAAGCACTTCTCGCCAGACAATTTTGTTTGAGAGATTCTACGTGCTTTGGCCAGAGCTTCTTCTGAGATTGGGAAAGACCAACAGAAGGGGCAACGACGATTTTGATTATAGACCAGGTGCTGAGTAGAGTTGAGGCTGTTGTATCTGTCATCGCATGGCATGATGATGAGTTGCATCTTCTGGGTTCAGGTACGAAAACATGGCGGCAGTTTTCGTTTAGGCATTGAAAGGAGTAGCGCAAGCACATCTTGTACTTGTTGTATGTCTATAGAAGAGTTTTTGTGGAAGCTTTTCTTCGCTGCTGTTCGCTATGCAGCTTACTTGAGTGCTGTGTTTCCGCTGTCTGCAGAATTTTGTTGTTGATGATTTCTAAAGTTCCTGTAGGTCTTTATGGTTTTGTGGTAATGGGAGGCTTCTCTTATAGAAAGCGAAGTCTTCTTACCAAGCTTGTTAAGGCGCTTGCTTGGGTTTGACGCATGTCAGGATATCACTAGGAGGGTACGAAGACTGGTCCAGAATAAGGTTGAGATTGATCGCGAGCTAGCTAAGAAGTCCTAGAGCTAGCTATTATTTATACACAACAAGAGTCCGCGCTATTCCTAATTCGGAAGCGCCACGCTAGCGGCTAGCCTCGACTAGGCAGCTCCATCCTACTAAATGTATTCACTAAACGAAGCCAAAACACTATACCAATCCATATTCACTTTTACATAAGAACCCTCACAACGCAGCTACTGTTAGAAATACACATGTCCAGAACCTTTGTTTACCTCACCCACTTCACTCATGGTTATGTCAGAGTGAATGGTACCTGGAAGTTCCTGATCTTAATGCATAGTGATTAATTACTCCTTCTGCAGTCCAGGTTTCCGGGATGGAAGACATGTCTCTGTACTGTCAAATACCTTGTATTTTTAATGATCAAAAACTATCTTTAAACATAGGCTGATCTAAAAGCTCTACTACACAGCATAAAGTCTTTAGTACATACCCAGAACAAGCGGCGCCATATCTCAACTAAACTTGAAATATAAAAAGAGAGAAATCGGAACTCTTGCCTCATTAATACCCCCTGGTTACTGCTTTTTTTTTTTTGAAACCTTCGAAAATAATAAACAGAGAGAACCGGAGGCTCGTATAGACTAACCAGCTCAACCCATTTGGTCCGCGACCATGACTAGATAATATCTAGTGAATGTTATATGAATGTTACCAAAGTCTTCATGAAGTGACAATGGTAAATAAGAAGGTGACCTCAGGCGGGGAGATGTAGTCTACTAACGTTAATGATTCTTGATTAAGGTCGACAATATTTCGTAGGGCACAATTCCAAAGTTCTATTCAAGTACGCTTAATTTGTCAGCAGTTGCAGTTGCTGGGTGGGATAAAATTTAGTGTGAAAAGAAAGCCATAGGTATAGATTTACGTTAGGCACAGAAAAATACCATTTATTCATGAATGAAATACAGCTGTTTCTAGAATGCCATGTATCATCTTTCCTACCGTCAATTCACATCACCTCCCTTCCAAGACCAATTTTCGCTTCCCAGCCTTAATCAGTGCTCGCCATTTTCTCCATTTCTTTCGCTTCCTTCATAGCTCTATTTGCAGTTCTCATAATGATCGCCCACCACGCAGGGGGTTTCTTCCCGTATTGATACTGTGCCTCAATTCTCGCAAACTTTCCAAAAGAAGCTCGGCACATAGGACAATCTTGGGACTTACTAGAAGGCTTCAGTTTTCTCGTGTTCAACCACTTTCGGAGACACTGATGACCAAATAAATGATTGCAAGGTGTCATACAAGCTTGCTCTTCTTACCCATCTCCAGAATCGCTATCGAAGTCCTCGCCGAGGAAGGAAGCCAAGTTAATCTCGTGAAAAGCTCTTTCCGTTGAATCCTAGAAAGAATTCAAAATCGCCAGGCGCGTCGTCTTCAGTAATGGTAGAAGCTAAGCAAATTGAGCATCGGTGCTCCTGTTGCTCTCCTCCAACACTTTGTCTCTTGGCTTTTTTCTTGCCCAACTCAATGATTAATCCCGTTCTCTCCTCTCTGGGATCAAGTTGTGGCCGCTCGTCGACCCCATCGTCATACCATGTCGCAATCATCTTCCGCAATATTGTCTCTTCAAATGCATCCGGTCTGAACAAACTAGCCTCATTAAACCGTAATCGAAAGACAAAATCTAGCTGGGCCCAAAACGTTAAATAGCTGAATGCCTCCATCTCAGAAAAATTCGGAATTGACGTGAAATCGTAGGAGATCTTGTCCATGAGGGTATTTTTTGAGACGACTCCAGAACAACATAAAGAATACGTTATGTTTAGTGAATGAGGTTGCTGGATCCAAATTGGGCAATGTTGCACGATTCCAGCAGTGTGGACAAGGTGTGTTTGGTTTAGGGGAATATTTAAGATCATATTTCCTTTGCTGTTTGCATTTGTGGGTGTTTCGAATGAGGCATTGTCGAAAGTATTGATGGGCTGTATTGCTACATATGCTACAGACGAAATGGTGATATTCACACATTTCTTTTGTAGTCTCGATGGTGGCAGGTTTTGAGAGGTAACTTTTGGGTCGTTACTGCAATAGAAGGGCTTCGTTCCTTTCTTCAGCCAAGTTCTGGATTGTTGTGCAAAGGTTGTGGGCTATACCCTGATCGTATAGTGTTGTGTGGTGTTGTGTAGGTGCGACAAATTTAGAGAATGTATTCTTATACCCAGGCTGGTCTATCCATGATTCTACGGTACGCATACCTCAAGTATGTTCGCCGTTCCAACTTCACGTTGGTCCTGTCTATTAGATAAACCCACTTCACCAAGAGACTGTGAAACAAAATTGATTCACGCTGGTGCTGGCTTTCACACTAATAGTCTCCAGTTAAAGGAGACATTAACAACGAATGGTTTTCACTTCATGAAAACTAACTTTGAGTGGATGGGATTCATGTAGGGTCTGGCAGCAGAGAATCTGCGTACAATTAAGTATACGATGATACTGGTACCAATTTGACAACGAATGACAACATTGGTCAGCTTTCAAAGGTTTCAAAGAAGCTGCTGTGTAACCACAGATTTATTACAGAAAACCATGGCTGGAGATGACGTTATATTATCGCGTCCTTGAGAGAACCATTGGCTTACATACTATTTGTTGTACTGTACTATCTACTGCCAAGGCAGATATATGATATTTGAGCTGTTCTTGCTTGTATCGCAGGAAAGCATGCGCACCAGAAGCCTCCAAAACGCACACGCTCTTCTTACTGGCACAAACAAATTTTACTTCAAAACAATAACGAAAGCTTTAAATAAATTATGGAACTCCCCATGAACATATAAACACTCGACGCTTTTGATTCCAGCAGCCGTGGTATCTTCGTGGAACTACGAGTACCTTATATCCATTCATTCCTACAACTCCTGTTGAAACCTGCGGCCCTTCCGCACAAGTTCCCCATAGCGCATTAGAAAAAAAAGCACCGGAACAAATCCAACGGCGATGAATGCAAAAACCGAGTTTTCCCACCCAAGTCCCAGTTTCGAATACATCGGAGGAGTAGCCAGAGGAAAAAGAGCTCCAAACATCGCCCGCAAGATGAGTCCAGCTGCTATTGCGGAAGCCCCATGAAGCTCGTACAAGTCAACTAGATAGTTGTCAGTTGGAAAAATTGTGAGCAGCATGCTGAAACCAACGATAGCCATGCCAACGATTGGAACAATCCAATGAACATGCCTTTCTGCCGTCCAACCGTACAAAAATAGCCCAAGAGGAAGCGCTACAGAACCAAAAACCATTAACAGAAGGCGATATTCTGGCTTTGATCCGTCAGTCTTGGCTTTCTTATATTTCATGTAGCGATCGGAGACCAAACCGTACAGAATCATTCCAACGATCTTCCCAACAGCTAAGCGAGATTAGTAAAGGGGGGGGGGGGCTGGTAGGGAGAGAGACGAAGTATACCTCGTCCAAGAAACAAGCACCCCACATTCACCTCGTTGAGAATTCATAGTTTTCTTCCACCACTTGCGTTAGGGTGGTCAGAATCAGATAAGATAAACCGTATGTGAGGGCTGTGTAGAATGAGATGATGAATACGATTGGAGACCGGAACAGAATTCTGATCGGTCGAGTCATCGATTCCACGAAGGAGTTGTTTCCTTTGTTCTGGTAATTGGTATATATAGAGAGATTCCGGTCTCTCTTCTCATTCGTTCTGCCCATTGCTCCAGTATTCTCGACGGGTATGTCTCACGGAAAACAACGAAGGACAGACAAGTAATGGCTCCGACGGCAATCATAACAATTCATATTGCCCAACGCCATCCCAAAGAATCTGCAATGACACTTCCCAACATTGGGGCAACGAACGACCCTATAAGGGGTAGCGAGATGGCTAAAGCTATCGCCTTTCCTCTATTTTCGCTATGAAACAAATCTCCAATGATACTCGGGCCCGGGGTGGAAGAGGTTATCACAAATCCATTTAAGAAACGAAAAGCGACCAGCATCGATATGTTCCTACTCAGAGCAGAAGCAACTGAGCAAATGATGAATAATAGATTTCCAGCATGGTATATCGGCATTCTCCCATATTTTTCTGAAAGAGGACCGACTAGGAACGGTCCAAATCCTTCTCCTAGCTCCCATATTGAGACGAGGATTGTTGAATAGAGACGATCGTTGGTGTTGAACTCAACCAAGACTTGCGGTACAGCTGGAACAATTATGATGGTTCCAAAGTTGCTGGTCCACATGTCAGTGAAAGGAAGTTTTTGGACGTACTTGCCTTGCCCATCAGTGCTCAAACGGCCTAGAATAATTATTACGTAAGTGAGCATAAAAAATGTTGCGATTAGCAAGACAATCGACCATTTCCGCCATAGAGGCCACTGCATTGGATTATCCTGGTCATCCTCTCCAAAACTGACGATGTTTTGGTCCTCTACTACTCCTTCTGAAATTCCCTCTATTAAAGATGGCTTTGCTTCCAACGAAAGTTTGGTATCGTGGTTGTGGGTTGGCGGTTTGATAGCTTCTAAGGGAGTAGGATCTATTTCTACTGCCATCACTAGTATCAAAGTAATGGCGTCGAAAACAAATAAAGGCTAAAGCTACAAAATATCAAGAGAATGATGACCAAAATGCACACAACACCGAATTTGGCTTTCTCTCCGTGTTTTCAGTATTTACCCATTAAACCTTCCGCCTTTCTCTCACACTACCTGACGGCAGTTGTCTTCCGATGTTGGTTCAATTGTTGGTTATATCGCTGTTGGTATCACCAGGTATTAGACGGAGTTTACGGCTTTTGTGAGACTGTTTTTTACACTGGAACAGCAACGATGAAAGGGTATGGCAGAATCGATCAATAAATGAGCAAACAGCCAATATGTACTCAGTATTGGGGTTTAGTATAGCAGTATTCAAGTGAGGAAATGCAGTAGAGGTGGCGTTCTGAATAAGCACTCACCTTGGTACCTTTCAATTTTGCACGTGCAAGTCTCTTATTAGCCTCTACTTGGGTAACGAAAGGGATTTCGATCTGCTCTTAAGCTTCTATTCTGGGGCGACTTTTGTTGGAAAAAGTGGGTTCAAACTGGTTATATATGGAGGGCACAGTAACATTACAAGGCGGGGCACAAAACGGTTCTCTTGACCCCCAACTTATATCTAGCATCTTCTCATATCACAATACATTCATTTCTACGACATTAAATATTTTCGATACTTCCCTCCTCGTCACAATGGCAGATTTCGGCCTTGCAAAAGGTCAGGGTTACATGTTAGACCGCACCCACGCCGCAGCATGTCGTCTGAACCTGCAATTCTACCTCTGGAAAGACGCGATAGGATTCAACATCCACCCATCAATCCCAATATCCATGAGTTGCATCATCGCAGATGTTGCTGCTGGTACCGGGGCAGTAAGTTACTATTCTATCTCTTCAACTTCTTTACTTCCTTTCCAACGATGAGATGACGTATGCTGATTCATCGTAGTGGCTTTTAGATGTCGCTAGAACACTTCCAAATGCGATGTTGGAGGGCTTCGATGATGATCTTTCTCAAGCACCGCATGAGATGTGGCTTCCTTCGAATGTATCCATGCGTCATTGGGATATCTTTGAAGATGTTCCTGAGGATTTGGTGGGGAGGTTTGATTTTGTTCATGTGCGGTTGTTGGTTATGGTTATTGAGGGACGACCGGAGGGTATCATTCGAAATTTGCTTAGAATGCTGAAACCGGGTGAGTCTTCTTTCCAATTTTCCAATTAGAAGTGGTATACAATGCCAGCAGTATAATACAAGCTTTTAGGCCCAGCGTCTGATTTGTCTACTCAAAGGCGGATATCTCCAATGGGACGAGCTCGACTGTGTCAACATGCGCGTCAAGAAAGTAGATCCAGCCATCCAAGCACCAGCACTCGATCGGCTAGTAAAAATGTCCTACGCTAACGGCAGATACAACTGGACCCTCGAACTACCAAAGTTCATGACCGACGAAGGTTTTCTCGATGTGACAATGGAGCATTTCGATGATAAACCTGAGTTGGTCAGAGCCTTTAACGAGCAGCATCTCTTGACTATGGAGGAATTCGCTCTCAGGTTGTTGAAGATCGGAAAAGAAGATGCGGCGGGTAAGTTCTTTGAGTTGATCAAGGATGGGTACCAAGAGGCTGTTGCTGGTGCGGCTTTTTGTATTCCGAGGATTGTATGTGTTGGTCAGAAGGGAGGGTGATTGATGGTGCTTTCGATGATATAACGACCTATATTTCTTGCTATAAGCCTGAAATGACCTGCTATTATGTGTCTCACCACCACTTTTAGATTGCTCTAGAACTTGAGTTTAAAGTTTCCAGGGTGTTTTGAGCTTGTTCTAAAACTGTGCGCAATTTACGTTCCTGTTTCCTGAAGAATTTGACACATATGACCCTTGTGGCCTCATTAGTTTTTCAAAGCTCTTGAAGACGAACTCACCACCCTTTCAGATCCAGTACTCTGACCGCTGCCGCTTGGTTGATAATCGCTGCATGTTGTTTTGTAGTCGCTGTGCCTTGGGTGGTAGTAGCATAAGCTTATCAACAAAACCTCGCTTAACACCACATCTTACGACTACAGCGTTCGCTCATCAATATACATCAGCCCCAACCAACATTCCTCCCCAAGAATATTACCGTGTAGCTGAGTTTCAGTGTACGATTATGAGCTGCATACAACAGCGTGTGGCTGAAGAAAACCGCAAGGTTTTCGAGAGCTAAGCGATCACGTTGCACGCATCGCAATTCGCGAGGGCCTAATCGTTTGACTTGCAAATAAGCTTACAATATGAAGGATGAAGAACACCGTAATGGAAAATCCCAACTCCATGGAACTTGATATAGACTATAGTTAGGAAAAATGAAGAGGGCACGATGCTCGTCGCCAGCCAAGGAGCCAAGAGTCCCAGAATAGAATCTGCAAAAGATGAAGGTAGATCCGGGACTTGTACAAGTAAGTGGAGATGCACATCACCTCAACGACCATCTCTTTCAAATTTCCATCTCAATATTTCCAGTCACTCATTTTCAAACCTCGCGATCGAATCGTTCTCTATCAAATTGCCTCTGTATTACCAAATACCTTCATCCTGGTGATTCTTAAAATCTATATACATTCGTTTCTCCACCGAGCTTCTTTCTCTCATCAAAATGCATCTCCGCACCATCGCCCTCGCAACTTCCCTCCTCTCCATCACCTGCGCGCAAACCCCCGCCCCTTTCGCACCACCAGCCAACGCGTCCCAAGTGGATCCTACCCTCAACCAACCAACAAGCTACAACGTAGCGGGCGTCCTCGCCACAGCCTCTCTAACAGATGAACAGCAAAGCTCGGGAAACATCACAAACTGGGTGCACGTGCGCGTCGAAGTCCCAGAAGGGGTCGTCGACCCCCACGGGAGCGTATATCGCGGTGTCCCTCTCGGACAATTAACCTATGTAAACTCCCTTCCCCCCTCCCCCCCTTCCTTCTTCAAAACTTCTAACCCACCCAGCTCGCCGGAGACGCCTCCCAGAACTCAATCGTCAACGTCCAAACCATCAACTACGCTGGAGGCAGTGGAAGCGTGCCCCTCGGGGCGGCCATCGAATGCCGCGCGTTCAAGGACAGCATCGGACAGGTTCCTTTCGGGCTTCCATTCGGGGATGCGCCGAATGGTGGGCAGTTTCCGTATCCGATTAGTGGGAGTAATGTTACGGGGGTGGATTTGAGGACGGTGCTTTGTATTAATCGGGGGATTGCGATTGTGAATTCTACTGTTCTTTAGTGGTGTGGAAGGATGTGATCTGCAAGGAAGTATTTGGGTTGGATGGTGGGGACAAGGTTGAGAGGTGGGAGGGATGAGGAGTGGGTGTGTTTGGAGGGGTTTGTCTTCTGGTCATTCGTTCAGCTGGTCTTGAGTGTGAGTAGATGATAAGTTATTATTTACGCATGAATTCTTGTGTGTTTGTTTTTGTATTTCCTAAAAGGTAGCTAGCGAGAAGCTTGATCGGACCTTACGGAATATTGTTTATTCACTGTTCCCTCAAAATGCACCGCCTCCACCCATCTCCCTATCTACCCTTTTCACCCCATTCCCCGCTCTCCCCTCTAATTCAAAAAAATCCAAAAAAATCCTCACCCTTAAAGAAGGCGGCCTCGGACAATAAACCAGACGAACTTAGTTTTTTGCGGTTTGACTAGTTAATCTTCAAGTAAAGCTCTTACAGTACTCACTCAATATTTCTATTAAGCTACCTAGGCATGTATTAGATAACTTGGTAAGAGGGGTGTTACTTATAGTTATAACTGCGAGAGGGGGTGAATGTGGTGAATGGTTGTTTAGGGAATGGAAGGCTCCTATCCTGGCAGATGAGATTGAATCGTTTTTATTGGCTAAGGAGACGAGGTTCGTTGAGGCTGAAGGAGCCCCGGTATTCGTTGCTTGGCTACATATGTTCCACAGTCGTTAATAAGGGCAGTGATACGCCGTACAGCGGAAGTGAGGAGGAACATGCTGAAAAGAAATGGGACTTAAATACAGTTAGCGTTTCAACAATCCGTTTCTCTGAGGCTAAAATGTTAGTCGGTAAGATTTAAGATTTTCTGGGATTGATTCGTTGCGGCAAGTGGAGATGAGATAGAGTATGGTTGGTGCTTATTAACGACATTGACTTTAACCCTCTCTCAGGCCAAAACAAAACAAAGTATTTCAAAGATGGTACAGCAGTGTAAAAGTATATCTCCTCTTAATTATCTATAAGTTGTGCTGTAATTTGAGCTTGAAGAGTGTATATGGCCAAGCACGGACCATAATCAATTGCTGTGCTGCATTGCTACTGGGTCCTAATAGGTAAGATCCCTCAAACACATGTTCGCACATTAGTACTATGATCGCACCGTTACAGTACCGAAAGACAGAGAGTCTTGACGTGAACATCGTTCTAGTTCGGATTGCAGGTTCGGATGCCAGGATACGGCAGGTAGCATGTTCCCGGTAGATGATTCATATTCGGTACATTGGAGAACCATAAAATGACTAAATCCCCCTCTTACACCACACCGTAATAAAGTATTGAATCCGAGAAATCTCCAACGAGTTCGGTGCTTAGAAATGCTCCAGAATCCAGTTGATAGGTAGATCCGTGTAAAAGGAAGTATTATTTCTCACTTCAACGTGTTCATTTCAATTACTAGTATAATATAGAGTTGGATCACATTCATGGATCGCATGTTCACATGAAAACAGACGACTCACGTAGAAAAGGTTCTTCAGCTACTGTAGAGTATCTATCTGATAAGCCGTTGGAAGTAAAGTACGAATGAAAAGTCGGCATTGTGCCACCCAGCGAATAAGCTTCCAGCCGCAGACGTCAATACCAATTTCCCTTGGCATCTCCAGATCTTGGCCACTTTTACATTATCAGAGAGCTTGGGCCAGAAAGTTTCCGGATCTATTGTTACTGGATTCCGTGAACAAAGGAGAGGATTCGGAACCCTAATTGAGATTCAGGTAGACAAAGAAAGTCCATGTTACCGTATGAGGATGTGACAATGAAACGATAGGCCAGAATGGTATCATGGCAGTGCGGTGTTGTCAGGGCAAAATCCCGAGTTGCCGGGTCAGCAAGCAGCCAACCGATATGCGGCGAGGGCGGCAGATGGGAAACACCACGCCAGTGCAGGGCAGGGCAGCACCATTGTTTGCAGATGCCCAGTCCAGTCGCACGAGATGAACCAAACATAAAGGTCAAGGAGTTCTTCTGAATTCATCAGCTTGGGAATCTAGACCTTGGGACATATCTGAACCCGGAGACTTTGGCTTCCAGATACCCTAGAGCTAGAGCTAGAGCTACTGTACCGGTAAAGCACTCTCACCCCTCCGCTCGATCTGCATTATTCATCGGCCTTGGGGATACGTCATTACAGTAGTTCCTCACTCGTGCGACGCAGGCCAGAGCTCTGACTTAAACACAATAACACCCAGACACTGACTGTGCCATATCACATCACACCATAGACCCTCTGTGATTCATCTACAGACCTCGAGTCCAACACGAAAACCAATTCTTCTTTCTCTTTGTCTCCTCTCAACCTCCACCTCAACTTCCACCTCACCAAACCCGAACCACAACCCACAAACCACAAAACCAACCCAACCTTTCTCAACCCCCACCACAAAAAAAATGATCTCCCTACCCCTCCTCGGCCTTCGCGGGCTCCAGTTCCTCTGGACCCTCCTCACCACCGCCCTAATCGGGAACGTAATCCACGAAGCCATCGCGGGGAACCCATCCGCCATAAACTACGCCATCTTCGTATGCGTAATCTCGTGGATCGCACTCTTATTCGGGCTCGCAGGGGTCATCATGGAGAGTCTCGCAATACCGATAGTGGTACTTGCTCTGGATGGATTAGCGACGATGTTTACCTTCATCGCGGGCGTGGTGTTGGCTGCGAAGTTGGGGGTGCATAGTTGTGGGAATGCTGTATGTTCCTACCTACTCTTGCTTTCTTTGTATATATGGGGGTAAGAGGGTATGAAGGATTGGACTAATGTTGAGGATAGACATATACCACTACCAACCCCATGACCAACGGATCTCTGAATACTAGCAAGAGATGTCACGAGCTGCAAGCTAGTACCGCATTCTTCTGGTTTCTCTTCGCCTCCTTCGTCGGGTCGCTTTTCTTCTCCTTCCTCGCTCACAAATCGGGATCTCTCTCTAGTAGGAGGAGTGGGCCTTCTATGAGCCAAGTCTAAGTACACCTTTTTCATATGAAGAATGATTGAAAGGATGAGTTATTTCTGGTAAGTCATATCCTTGGGATGTTTCCCTGCTTAGGAATTTCCTTTCTTCTATGCTATATCCATATCAACAATTCTTTTAGATTTTAGACTAACAAATCCAGTATAGTATCCTCGCTACAAACAAACATCATAGGACAAAAAACTGCGGACCAGGAAAACAACACACAAAACAACTCACAAAAGACCATAATTGCGCAACGAAAGAAATTCCTCTTGGTCAGGATAACGATACGATGGGACCGGATTACGAACTTTTAATAACGATATGCAGATAGTTGGATTGGGGGGGGGGGGGGGGGGGGGGGGGCGCGTTTCGATTGTAACATCATTTTTTGGAGGAGGGGTTGGATTACTGGGTTTTTTTTTAATTGCATGTTACTGTATGGGTTGGATTGATGGATGCATGCAAGCAATCATGACTTTAGATGTAGTAATATGGGAGGGACGCATGGAATGGCAGATATCAGTGTTACAGTACGATAATTAACATCAGAGATGATCGAACACTTGTCTTCCTTAATAATCGTCGCATCAATCCTATCTGCTACCACCCCAGAAGTGACGAATGTGAGGTTTTCATTCATGGGATGGTGTAGAGTAGGGTTACTACTGTAATACAGACTTGGAAAGTAGGAGCTGTATACTTGTTTACCATACAGTCACTCGTACTTAGTGAAGAAGACACCGGTTACAATCAAGAACTGTAGAACCGAACCTTCAAATAAAAGCAAAGAGAATAGACATCTTCACAAAGCGTACGAAAAAGATACCCTCACAATCCTCAAATTCAAAGACCAAAATTATCTCTCACTTTTTGAAATGAACTTTTCGCTACTATACAAGGCCACCAAATAAAGCAAGCCTGGGTATCATAAACTCATAAAAGAAAAAAAAAGGGATCCCCCTCCCCCTCCCCTTCCCAACCACATCCTCCTCTCTAAGCAAACCGTCCCCTAACAAACTCAACCCAAGCCCCCAAATCCTCCGTAACCTCCAACATCCTCGCCAAGTCCCCCCTCGTCAATTTCTTCCCCTCCCCCTTCTGCTTGTCCAACAAATTCTCACTCACCACCTCCAGAACCGCATTCGCTTTGATCAAGAAGGTGACATCCGCCGTCGCCTTCTTGAACGGGAAGATGACGCGCAACTTGATCTTGTCCGAGTCGATTTGCAGAGCCACGTCCAACTTCAGGTAATCGACGACGGGAGTAGGAGGTGGAGCATTCGACATGAAGAACATGAATTCTTCGTTTTTGCTCGGTCGTAGACCCCGTGGTTTGGCTTCCTCGGGGTCGGGCTTGGGTTTGTGTTCAGGGCCAAAGGTCTTTTTGAGGAGAGAAGAGAGGAATGCGTATTGGCGGAGTGAGGGAAGAATACCGACGAGTTCCTTAGGATGTGAGAATGGGAGTTCCGTTAGGGTTCTGCCATAGCCAATTCTGTCGATGAGGAGAGTGTTGCGATGGCTCTTCTCGGTTTGGAGATTCATGCTTCCACCCCCACGACTGAAGACCGGTATTGTGGTCTCAGAGTGGATGGTTCTTGATTCGTTGTGATTAACCATGGAATCCATGGCGCCCGAAGGGAACATAAGCTCATCAAAGGTGGTAGTCTGATAGACATCAAACTGCGCCTGCGTAGCATTATGAATCTGCATCGCTAATTGCAGCGGTACGATGATCGGAGGATCGAACTTCGCGACGAATATCACCTCTGGAACCTTTTGATTTGGCGCCTGGTCAATTCCCTCCATGGCATCCCCTTTCGGGGCGTCGTTCGTGGGAAATAGAACATTCTCAGGCTCCTGCCAATCAAGAAGGGGTCCTTGTGTGGCATCTAAAAGGAAAAGTTCAACTTGCGTAGCGGATTTGGAGATCTTCTTCGAGATCCAATCCTGAGAGACGCGCAGAGGTGGAAAAACAGACAGGCTGGTAGCAGGGGCGCATTCCACCAACAGTGACCAAGTCTGTTCCTTCTCTCGCGATATTGTGGGAGAAGAGATCAGTCGTTTCGTCTGCCAATAATCCAGACTCAGTCCAATCCTATCTCTCACATGCATAGCCGGCTTGCCACTGCGATTACACATTGCGGCTCTCTCGACATATGCCAAATCTCTCTTTCCCATCTCGGGCTGATCCTCCTTGATCTTCTTAACCTCCCATAAATGCAGTCTTTCCAGACTCTCATATACGCCAGCAAGAGCCTCATGGCAATTCAGTCCCGGATGACCACTTAGCTTATCCAGCGTAGCCAACCGTTCCAAATTCGCCGCAAACCGGTCGAGCTCCTTTGTAAACGAACTCTCCCCCGGACCAATCTCCAAATCTCGCATCAAAATCTTTCCCGCTTTCGGTAAGTGTTTCGACACAATCTGTGGAGATTCAGGTATCGTCAATTCCACATTATGGATAGTTGAACCCCTAAAGGCAATATCGAGTCCGAATCCTCGGCCGGCGCAAATCAAGACCCGCAGCCCATCGTCATCCATCCAATCCGTAGACAACCCAGCTCGTTGAACCAATCGTGCGATTCCCGTGGTGCTCAATCGTCCTTTATTACTCTGTCCAAAAGGTTAGCCAGGAATCCCCCATCAAAACCCTCCAGTACGTAATAACCTACCGACAAAATCGACACCACCTCCTCCAACTTCCTCTTCTTCTCATCATCTCCCACCGCTCTGCCCAACCCCCCAAGACCACCCATCCCCTGACCTCCCATCGCTGCATCCAAGTCTCCCATCCCATGTACACCACCCAAAGCCATTGCCGCAGATGGACTATCATAGCCTACGCCCCCAAAGGAGGAATTGGTAGGATGACCTCCGCCTCCGCTGGGGTATCCATAGACGGTGTTTGAGTTCGCAGGAGATTTCTTGACCTGCTGTGGCGACGGGACAACGGATCGAGGGCCGTGGGGAGAAAAGGCAAGGTGGGCGGTCGAGAAAGGTGTAGATACTGGTGGGGTCGCGACGACCTGCGCTGCGTGTTTTGGTGTTGCCATCGTGATGTGATGATGTGGTTTCAAATACTATGAGGTGTTAAGGAAAGGTAATAACATTTTATAATTGGGCCTGTATATTTTTAGGCGGCGCGATCGTCAGCGGAAGGTCTGGGACGAAAGACAATAGGAGGGTGAAGTTGTATTTGTCTTTGAATCTCGACCTCGGAGGTTCACTTGTATTGTCCATAAGTTGTTAACAGGGGTACAGTACTGTAGCACAAGCGACCCACAATTATTTACCAAGCCTCGACCAACCAAATTCTTGCAAATAAAATCTTGAATTGAAAGTGATAATAGAGCTACTTGACAGTGACAATGGAAAACAGAACTTTGCTGCAGGCCCGCAGTTATAAACTTGGATAAAGCAATGCCACAATTCCCTTTCCTAGACCTTTCATAATTCATACTTCATACCTGGACTACTCAACCACATTCAAGAGAATAACATATCTTTTGGGTGGTGCACATTGCACAAACCAATACCATAGCAATTGATACACAGACTCTCTCCATATCATTCACTCCCACGCTGGAGGACCTTTGCTGTTACCAGGCTCATTGGATGGCGCATGGTCAACAAACCCATTTGCCGAAAACTTTCGCTTGTTCTTTCTGGAAACACCTCCCTCGAGCGCGGTTCTCTCCCTCTCCTGGAAAATGAGCAATTCAAGATGTTGCTGAATCGCTGCTGCTTGCGGCATACGACCTGGTGCTTGAGCTTGAGCCTTTTCACTGGCAGTTCCTGTTTGTGGATACTTGGCGATGAATTTGTCCAAAAGTGACTGGCGCCAGGCTTCGTTAAGGTTATCTGCATGTGTAACTCGGCAAGGACCATCGTCAGGGGGGATGAATGATGAAGACACGTCTATGAGTGGCCCTCTGGGCATTCTTGGCTTGACTGGAGGCCGGCGAACTTTTGGCGGATTGGGTGGTGTTGACTGAGCGGCAGCACGAGGGGCACGAGGAGCCTGGGGAACTTGCGGAGCCGCGGTAGTATGGTCAATAGTTGCGTTGTTCCAAGGTCCCTGAGGCGGTATCATGGGTGGCAAGCCGTAAGGATTTTGGAGAATGTGCATGGGTATCTGCACCCAGACCGAATCCGTGAGACCTGACATGCCCATAGGAAACGGATTAAACGGAAACATGGGTTGCAATGGCTGTGAAGTCTGCAAATCTGGCATGGGGGCTACTTTAGAAGTCTCGCCACTATTAGTAACAGCAACAGGGAAAGCTGGGAAACCTTGAGGCATATCTTCAGGCGGTGGTGGGTTGAAAATGTTGACCCAAGTAGGTTCTTTTGGGTCCCGTTTTGGTTTGAGGGGCGTAGAAGTAACAATAGGTGGTTGAACGGGCTTAGTAAATGCCTCCCGAAGCGTGGATGTAACGACTGGAGGCTGACAGTTGACTCTCGGAACAGCCTTGTCACCTTGCTCTCCTTCGTCGGTGTTTTTGTTCTGGACAATGTTCTTTTTCAGGATCGAAAAGTCGCGAAAGACTGGTGCTTCTGGGTTGAGCTTTTTGGTGACCTTCTCTTCTGCTACGCACTTCAAGCTCTTCTCCTCTTGGGATTTAGGGGATATAATCGGCTCCTCGTCGGACTCGGTTACGTCCAATGCTAGTAGTAGTTTGCAGACAGCCCTCTGTTCTTTCTTATCCAATTGCGAGATAGTTCTCAAAGCTTTCGCAAAGTCGTTTCTTGATTTGGGGCATGGAGAGCCAGGTTCTGGAGACGAATGCCTTGCTTTGATACCGGATTTGATGCTTCCGTACGAGATGATGGCAGGGTCCCATCTGACAGACTTGATGCTAGATGGGGTTTGTGCTCTGCGAGAAAACTCTGGTGGAGTAAGGGCATTTCGAATTTTCTCTTCCAGATCTTCATTTTCGTCATCGGAAATGGTGGTATAGGTTGATACCAACGATCTTCGTGAGCTCTTTGGGGGAAGTGGCGGTGCAATACCGGCTTTACTCAACAATTGAGAGAGCGAAGTCTCTGATGGATCTTCAGGATGGTCTGGGTGTCCGTGACCAATTGGCGACCATGCTGTATCCTCCGATACTTTAGCCGCTTTAGCTTCTCCTTGTATAATCTCCTCTCTAGCAATAGCTGCTGCAACCTTCGGGTTGAAGTCAGGCTGACGGAGACCGATTCTTTTGCCTGGCGACAATACAGGTCTTACAGAAGCTCGAGGGGAAGAACGAATGGTGCGAGTACGTAGAGCTGTTTTCAACCCAGCCGTCTTGATCAATGGCTTGTCGCTCGAAACAGAAGTTGGCTTCGATTTGAACTCTCGAAGGCCGTTCAGAGATGTCTTCTTAGTCAGCACTGGCCTAGATGCCAGTCGAGGGGGGCGATTTTCGCGTAAACTCATGATTTGGGAGATGAAAGCGACAGTGAAGATATGGACTTGAGGTTCTTGCGTGAGGCAAAGGTTCCCAACCGCGTTTGAGACTCAGCAGCCACTGTGGGATCTTTGGCTGATTAGCGTTGGTAGACAATGCAAATGGAAGTTTGTCTTACTCCACAGGTTGGCTTCTGCCTTCTTGCTAGATGAAAGTGGTCCCACCCTCGTGAGTTTGTGACGGATGTTCCTGACTGTGACTTGTGTAGTTTGGTGCCTTCTGCTGCAAATAGGACTTGAAAACGATGATACTTTCCAAAAGAGTCCTCCAAAATTGGATGGTACAGAAGCGTGGAGCGGAAACTTGCTACAAGTATTAATTTAATGTGAGGTGGATGTCCGTGAAGTGAAGAGAGGGAAATCGAGAACAGAAAGAGACCTTTGCCATTTCGCTTCCGCCTGTTCCTTGGCAAAGAAAAGGGGAAGGAGCGAAGTACTTCAAGTCACACATTGAAAGACCTTGACGAACACATAATGACAAAAACAGCAGGAGCGTTTGATGAACAACAAATTGTGATTTTACTACCTTCCCGCTGGAATCCCAAGCATATTACAGTTTTCAGACGCCGCATTAAAGCAATTCATATCATCATCAAATCAGTCTATCCTTGTGTGGCGTTTGCAGAAATCCACATGGCGAAAGCAGCCTGAACAGGTCAGTGATCGATCATATCATAAGAAGAATAGACTTACAGGATTTCTTGTTTGAAGGAAGACGGTTCCAGGTCCGGTAAACTTGCATACCAAACCTTCACCAGAGGAAAGACCGGAAATAATACCACCAGACGCAACGCGCTCAAGAATGTACTTAGTGTTCCACGCTACCAGGTGTCCATTATCCACAATATATTTTTCCCCTTCGGCCAGCTAATCTTTTATTAGCACGTATCTTCGGGATCTCAGAAGTCCGGTGGAAACCTACATCTTTGCGAATTATGGCGCCAAAACTAGAAATCCATAACAGCCCCGTTCCACTGATTTTGTAGACAAAAAGTCCCTCGCCAGAGAACATGGCTTTTCCAATACCTTGCCGTTTGTACTCCTTTGTCACGCCTTGGGTAGCCGCTAGATAGGCATCGCGACCAACTGACCATTGCTCACTACCGGTCAGTCTAATACTTGTTATATCTCCAATAGAGGTCGGGGCAAGAAGTAATTCTCCAGGACCAGTGTACGTCGAATGAGCAAGGTCACCTCCAACGAGGAGCTTCTTCATGGAAAACTTGACTGCTCCTTTCAGGACAATGGATGGTGTCATGGCAATCATGGCACCTGGGACGAGTCAGCGAAACTCTGCAGGGGCTACCCTTTCGGACTCAACATACCAGGTTTCACAGTCAGGGGACATCCCATTGCCAATTGTATCGTCACAATGGTGTTTGAGTCCCTGTGGCTGATGCGATAACTTCCTCCATTGAACGTTCCTACGTCATCGGCTGTTGTGCTGGCTCCTATGAAATGCGCCGCTGCTGGTGCTCCATGGTCAAGATTTGCTGATTTGCTCGTATCTAGCGGGGGTTTCTCGACGGGATAACTTGCGCTGCCATGTGAGGCATGTGAGGCATGACCAGAAGATTGCGGTTGCTCGTACGTTAGCGCTTGCGCTGGAGGCTGTTGCTGTTGTTGTGGAGGTTGTTGGTATGAGGTGCGATGCTGGGAGAAGTTTTGGGATGGTGAGGAGTATTGTTGCTGCTGCTGTGGAGATGTTGGCTGTGGAGGGGGCGCATATTGGCCAGACTGAGCTGGAGAACCTTGCTGAGGAGGAGGAGGGTAGTATTGATGGGTCGTTTGGTTTGGTGGGGGAGAGGACGGAGGGGGAGCATAGTGTTGCTGAGGTGCTTGCTGGCCTGGTTGGGCTGTCACATTGGGTAAGTTGGTGTAAATGAGCTATTGCGGGGGATAGTTATACCTGGACCGCCGTTACCAGCGCCTGGGGGAGCTGTTGGTGGTTAGCTGCGGATGCGCCCAGTATCCAGTATCCAGTATCAGTATCAGATGAAGGGGAAACGGGACGTACGAGGATAGTAAGACATGATGAAGTTTTGGAAAATGGTAGCAGTGGATGAGTGAGAAGGAGAATGGAAAAGAAAAGGGAATTGCAAGTGGCACGACTTCTTATTCCAAAACTGACGACTCTTCCCTCACGCTGGCGTCTTGGGGGGTGTACTTGTAAGGTAGTTGAGCCTTGTCAACCCTGCTGTTTCTGCGTCCTGCGCGGATTCCGGATTTCTAATTGCGTGTTGAATTTCGGATCGCTTTCTCACAACTCGATGGCTCTGATACTTGGCCGTTCCCGCAAGGATAATCGAGGCAACGCAGAATCGCAGGAATGAGATATGGGCATCCGGAGAACAGAGAATGAAGAGATGTCAAAAGAAAGCTCACTGTCAGCAGTAGCAGCTCACCCACCTCAAGACCTACCCGGATACTAGTAGCGTAGCGTTGTGTGCCCAATGCCCAATGTGGCTGTGTCTATTCTGAGGGGTTGCAACCTATGGGCAATGCGAATCGGCGTCAAAAGTGTGCTGATCCCACGGTCCAATGGGAGCGGAGATGCAAAGTGCTCAGGATGACGGAGGAGGGGTTGTCATCTGGAGTTCGACAGCCGGGCGCGTAAATCGACTAGGCGCACTCTTAAACCCTGGAGAAATCCCCTTGGCGCCGACGTCGGTTGGTGGCACAAAGTCTCCAAGGAAAGAAGGCAATAAATTAATACATCTATTATTGTATGTTCATGTGTTATTGAGAGTGCTTCTCATCTCCCCCTAACTGTATGCCAATACGGAATGGAGGTTTATCGCTTACCTTGAACCACGCAATGCAACTTACAATATACCTTTCATCTCTTTCGATCGACGAGAAAGATGGCAGTACAACTCTCTCCCGTTGTTCTACATTTAGGGTTTGGCTATGCGATTGACTTAGCTCTTCGATTCAACAACTTTAACCGTAATAGAAAGCTAGATTAATTGTTGGGTTGTGCTAACGTTTGAAAAGAACCGAGAATTATCATGGTACAGTAAGTCTGTCTACTGCCACTTTCTGATTACTGCGCATCTCTTTCGATTTGGCCCCTCGATTACCATGGAAATATTCATCATTAGAATTCGTCAAGTCTACAACTATGTACTGTACTGCTTTTCCTCCCGAGCACACCAGATGCACACAAAATCCGGAATTCCCAAAGCCCATGCACGCAATATGCAATGCCAACCCAATTTCGTAACACCAAGAAGACCCAAAGCCTGGCTTGCCAATCTGCCCGACAATCTAACCTTGCTGTCTTCTTCTCTTTCCGACCTGGGCAGAGAAACCAGTCTTGATAGCAGTGACAGATCGTCGAGATCCGCATGAGTTGCAAGTGATGAAATACAATCTGTTCTCCCCCTTGTTGAGTTCAGTATCTGGAGATCGGCAGGTCTTACAAGTGACGTATTCCACTGCGTAAAGGTTAAAATCTGGTCAAAGTACGGCAGAAAATAGGAATTAGACTTACTGATATATCGTCTCAGAACGTTCTCAATTTGCTTCTGTTGGAAACGACCCTTGATGACCAAACGTCTGCTACCATCCACGGAACCACTTGTACCCAATTCTGCGAATAGGTATGACGTAACGTGCTCATCGGTTCTCTTCATACGTTTGCAAATCTCGGCAATGTTGGCGAAGATGGTCTTCTTGTTTCCTTCACGTAGACATTGTGGCGGTGGGATCTTGTAACTTCTGGAGCCGCTTGATGCGTGGTCTGGGTTCTTCTGCGCAAGAAGAGTGAAGAATCGGGAAAGGAGGAGCTCATAGCCAATGGCCTTTGTCTCATCGTGTTGCCAGATTCCAGTTCCTTTTTCCATATCACCCTCATCGACAGGTTCTGCCTCAGCTGGAGCAGCTTCTTCTCCCTCTGCAGTCTCGCCGTCCTTGAGTTCGAGAGCTGCGACTCGGTCTGCGAAATCTTTTTCGGCGCCTTCCTTGGTCTTTGGCTTCTTCTTCTTTTTCTTCATGGTGAGGTCCAGTCCACCGTCGTCAGCAGCTTCTCCATCGCCACCCTCAGCATCCTCGGTCTTGACCTTCTTCTTCTTCTTCTTGCTCTTCAGCATGGTGGCGAGCTCATCCTCTTCCTTGTCTGCGGTCTCATCGTGACCTTCGAGTGAGTTAGTTACTGATGCCCACGTCTGCGGAAGTTGCAGCGTACTTGGAGATTGTGAGTGCGACATGGCGGTGTCTTTTGTACCTTCTTGACCGTCTTCCTTCAGTGTGACCTCGCCGTTCTCGTCTACAACTGTGGTTCCGTCGCTGAACTGAACTGATTTGCGAGGTTTGTGCTGGGACTCCTAAGGCTTGGTTAGAAAAGGTGGTGTGGTGCGGTGCGGAAAGCTGAGGTGGGGTTGGAGTTATATTACCTCAGTCGCCATGATTGCGGTTAGGCTGGCGTAAATTGTGGGACCGCTTTCCTGTTAGACTTGGATGTGGCAACAGGTGATTTTCTTATTAATTGTCCTTCGTAATGCGATGTGGTGGTTGTGGTGTGATTGAGAAAGTCAAAATCGCCGCACAAACGTTGAAAGATAATCCTCTTTGACCAGACCTTGAGTCACGGACCTTGAGTCACAGATTCCAACGGTGCCCACGCTACAAGACAAGGGTGAAAACCTAGGTCGGCTCGGGCAGCCGCTGATGATCACGTGTATCATCATCTCGGCCCCTCCCGCTGCGATCCCGGGTCCGATCCGATGGGGGCCGAGTGGAGCTTGAACTTTCCAAGCTTCACCTTGGTCCTGGGATGATGCGGATGCCTCAACACGACCCCGAACCCAGCTTCGTCCCGCATCTCCAGATCCCCTCAAACTCCTCGATGAATCGGCGGTATCAGCGGTAGCGCTCCCTGTGCTCTTCAGAAACACCCAATACATCATAAAACACTCTCCACAACATGTCTACCTCCGACTCTTATATCATACAAGATGCTCTTCCCGAATCCTCCAACGACCAAGACGAAATCGATTCGCTACCTTCCTCTATAGACAGCAGTGATCTGGATTCCGATGACGGATCCGATGCGCAACGACAATGGGAGGAGAATCTACAGCAGATAGAACTGGCTCTGACAATGGTGGTTATACCTTATGCTGGGAAATACTTTGGGAGGAAGTTCGCATACTGGGGTAAGTGGTTGTCCAAGTAAACAACTTCGGGTAATTGCGTGCTAATCCTCTTAGCGTGGGCAAAATGGGCGGAATGGAAATGGCCTGTTGAGGTCACCTATACGAACAAAACGGCTTTCAAAGCTGCGGGTGCAGTCGAAGCTGCCGCTACGTTATGATGAGCAACAATGGATAAAAGGGTTTACGATACCGAACCATATTCAGAAATGGATCTGAAGATACAGGGTCCTACATTACGGCATTGCTGGCGTTCATGATGGAAACCCGAGAGAGGGTTATGTATAAACATGGTGTCAGACGTACATATACAATGGAGATAGCATCGACTACGGAGTAGCAATGACAGGAGTTTGACACAACAGTACTGCGCAGGAGTTTTCTGTTTAGTGTGGCTATTTTTGGGAGAGCCAGATATCAAGAAGCAAATAACTCCTTGATAACCTTTAATGTCGAGGCCAGGTATACCCACTTTCCCGTTCCTCCACGCTCCCTTGCCTGCTTCACAAACTTGTTCCTCTTGTTTCTACGAATCTGTACCATGTTGATTTCTACAAAATATGGATCGCCAAATACTTTCAACAGATTCAAAAGTGGGTGCATTACGCCGTCAAGGTCTAGAACTTTCGGCTGTTATCATTCTGATTCTCCCGAATCATTTGGAATAAGAAACCTACCTACTCATCATTACTTAACAGCATGAGAAAAGGAGACTCAATGACAATCTTCTCAGTCACGTGCTATCAATGGCTTTTCCCAGGGTGGGCTTGATATCTATTCGCCACTACATCCATCGCAAGATAGATCTGGAGTCTTTTCGGCAGCATCTTGCCCTCAGTTTCTATAAATGATTCTAGCTCTTGCTCCAATATTCTTGTAAAATGTAACCACTAAACCTTTCATTTCTCGAAGCAAGTAAACAGTCAAAATAATATGAAGATTCCTTTCCCCCTCCTCAGCTCATTACAGTGTTATAAACACGAAGTTATCTCTTACAATAGTTTCAGGCATTGCTGGGTAGCATTCTCCAATGCTATCAGAGTTGCGTTCCAGTACTATTTGCAAATTCTCAACGCCTTTCAGAATCAAACCGGGTCCGCAATTCACCATTTGAGACGTAGGATTCGTGTTCCGCGTTGCTGCCGTGGGATATATCAATGACTATTGCACGAGTGAAGTTCTTCTTTTCCTTGTTTTGAGCACGTCCCCAAGTGATCTCGTCCCCGTATATGAAAAGAGCATGTCGAAGTAACTGGGATCTTCGAAGAAGGGATTTAAGCGATGAACCAAGTCCCTTCAAGTAAGATCAGAGACAAATACGTGAAATAAAGCGTTCGACAGCACCGCGGCTCATATGTTCTATTCCTACGATCTCAGACTACGTCCAGGTTTCCAAATACAACGATCACAACTAACACCTCAAAATATTCTCAACTAGTGAGAATGGGAAACCAAGAACGCGCAGAAAGAAGTAAAAGGAGGAAAAAGGGGGCCGAGATTCATCCCTAGGTTTAGGCGAACTTGCCTTCCTCCTTACCCCAGGTGTCGCCAAGATGTCAGTCACGGGGCTTTTCCAAGGTCGAGACTCGAAGTTGAGAGAGGAGAGAAGGAACAGATAATCAACTCTAATCTTCCATTCCTAAGGGTGGTTCCTGCATGTATTCAGGTTGCAGATTACTTGTTTTTGAAAAGGGGGCGGGAGAGCGAGGTCTCTTCTACTCCTTGACATGATATCCCTTGAGTCTATAACCTAGTGCCCTTCAGCATATTGAGCATTGAGGTGATATCAAACTCTCCCGCTACTGTACTGTACGTCGAATTTGACCTGAACAGCGACCCCGTCTTGCTAGAAATCTGAAGGCTGTAAAGGGGAAAGAACGACATGAGTCAGAAAGTCATCTTGGCATTTCCAGGATCACAAAATCATCTGAGCGAGAGACAGAGGGAGCCAAAGTTATTTTAAGATAGTTATTATTATTAAATATTATTAGGTAAAAACATCTTTCCTTCTTATAAATGCCACAATACAACATCAAAAAAAACCATAGACTTTTTGTCTTCATCCCTATCCTACAAATCCCCCTATACACATCCCCATCTACCATCTTCTTCACCCCCCATATATCGCTTATCATATATAGATATGGATATGGATATCCCACCCCTTTCCAGATCTAAACCAACAACCCCTCCTCAACAAGCCTATCAACATTCCCCCCCACCGCCCTAATAGCCCTCGCAGCCGCCTGCGTCAACCTTCTCCTCTTCTCCATCGCCTCCTTCTCCCGGCGTGCTTTCGTCTTACTACTTCCCGACGGCGCAACCCCCGTCAGGATCTTCTTACTATCATCCGGAGTATAGTTCACGAAATCCACCATGCCGCCCGTCAACCCGGCATTCTGGGACCGCCGTTTGCGCGCGGAGGGTGTCTCGGCGTGCGAGGATTGCCGAGGGGAGGCGTGCGAGGTGGGTCGTGGTTGGGCGGAGGGTGGGATGTAGTATCCTCGTGAGACGCGTGCGTTTTCGGATGTGAATTGGGGTTGGTGCATTTGTTGTTGTTGTTGCTGGTGGTGGATTTGGGGTTGTGTGGAGTTATGAGGTGGCATTTGGATCATGAGTCCTGAGTTGTTGATCATGGGGTTGTGTCTCCTCGTTTGGAGAGAGGAGAAGTCGTTGGCGTTGCTGTCATGCGCCAGTCCGTTCTGAAGCTGTAGGGCGAGACTCTTGGTCGCGAGTTGGGGGTTGGTGTGGTAGCCTGTTGGTAAAGGGTGGGCAAGAGGAGCTTTGGAGGCGTGGTTCCATCGCATAGGAGGATTGGGGTCGGTGGGGAGGAAAGTAGCGCTATCGTAGGTTGCTGGAGAGAACGAGGGACTGGCTGTTTCTGGCCAGAAGGCGGCTGTGCTTTGTAGCTCAGGAGTTGGGAGCATGGAATTTTGTGAGACTTTTCGGGAGTAGTTTCCGCAGAGTTCAGGGGTATCTAATGGCGAAGCGAGGATGGAGGAATCTTGGGTATCTATATTCTCGAGTTTGATGGCTTCCATGACTGGGAAATTATCATCGAGACAGAGAGAGCTTGGGTTTTCTTCAAAGTCGAATTTGAATTTCAGAGCATCAAGGTGGAATTTGTCGTCTAATTGTTCCAGCTCTTTTTGGCTGTGATTTGAGTGTCGGGTGAGCTTCGTTGCGCTTTGTTTGCGAATTGGGCTTCTAAGTGTTCGCTCCAAATTTGTGGTTGCTTTTTTGAGGCTGTTTGAAATTGATTCTGCGACTCGAGACTTTCTTCGAGCTTCGGCAGCGATGGAAGGATGTGGTGTTGATGGTAATGAGATTTGTGACAACGTGGTTTTTATGGGCGAGTCTAGAGTGATACCCTCAAGAGAGAGTAGCTCGCTATCTGAGATCGCAGCTCTCCCAGAGAGCTCTGAGTAAAAGTCATGATCTTTGATTGAGAAAGCTTCATCTAACGAAGCTTCGCCAAAGTCGGCTGTCCACCCTTCGCCTGGCCACGAGCCGTGCTCGCTGAGGTTTTTCATATCGTCGTCGTGGGAGCTACCAGAAGCATCCCCAGAGTCGACATAATCAATTGTCGCTTCTGGAGCTAGGGAGTATTCGCCATTGTGGTTGGGGCTGAATGTGAGGAACTGGTCAAAGAATTCGCTGTCGAGTTCTTCGTAGCTCGGCCCGAACATATCGGGGCTGGTGTTGTAGGAGGCGACAACAGGGAAAGACATTGTGAAGTAAGCTAACGAGTGAGAGTGGGAAGATTTTAAGAGTGTAAGAGTGAGATGAGACCTCGTGTCTATTTCTGAGCCCAGTGTTTTGAGTTATGCAGGTACGAGAGGCGCGTTGCTATGTGAATGATGCTGGGAAGCAAAACATCCCCAAGGAGGATACTTATGCAGAACAGCTCCCAGCCTTCTGCATTACCTAGACATTATTGGCACAATGGGCTCCTTAAGAATGTTGTGGCTTTACATCGACCCTCTATTACACGTGGGATATACACACGTGATTTTCTTCCCTCAAACAAAGAGCCAACTTGCTATAGCCTAAAAGTTCAGGTCGCATTCTCTCCCCAGCCATTCTAATGTTGTGTGCTTGTGGGTGGTTGGGTCATAGATATATTACATTCCTCAAAGAGGTTGGTTGGCAACAGCATTCCAAAGACTCGAGGATGTGAAACATTTCCAAATGAAGCGAACAACGTTGATTCCTGTCACCTTGAGCCTTGTAGCTATCTAGACTAATTGTCACTGAGAATACTAGGCTGATGTTGTTTTGTTCACAAAGAACAAGGAAAGGATGCGGGGTGCTTTGTTCGAATTTCGTGGGCTCCTGAGAAATATCGCGACATCAGATCTAGGCAAATAAATGTACGGAGAGATCCGTAGGAGCCCCCCCGATCCCGGGGATAAAGAGCACTACTCTCTGAAAGAAACCGCCAACATTCAATAGCTATGCTCAATCAAAAATGAAAATGGGCTTCAATTGAGCTAGTTTAGCTGATGGTAATTACAATGTTTTGTTCTTGCAGCATCTTTTTGGTACAGCGAACGATAGAAAACTCAGATATTATACAACCTTTAAAGCTTTTCAACGGTCAGTCTCAAAGACTGGAGGCATGAAAGCCATACCTTTGCCTTTGAAAAGCTCGTTAGTGACGAAAAAAATTGTACAATAGAAAAAACTTACCGCCTTCGCTTTGTTTGGGCCCTTCATTCACAACACCCTCCTCAAGGGCACCCCCGGCAGACCTCGAAATGACATGCCGTCTAAGCATTGACAAAATCTCGCTGTCCCTCCATCTTACTGGTACGGGACGATATGCGGGCTTGAAAGTGCCAACAGTTTGTGCCCACTCTCCACTTCTCGGCTTACCTTGTCGCCACGCATCTGTGGTTTTGTCGATACCCTGTATATTTGCCGTAGCTCCTTCTGGTCCTTTGCCTGCTCCCTCGGCGGTTTCTTGTGATGTTGATGATGGCTGTTGGGTTGCCCAATAGTATATGTCCCAATCATTCTCGTCTAGGAAGAGGTCGTATTGAGCCATTTGTTCCATTGTCATGTCCCGTAAATGTGCCTCGGCAAAAGTAGACATTAGAAGGTCACTTTCTAGTATGCCTCTCTTACGACTTTGATCTGAAAGTAGAATAGTTAGCAAACGAATCCGAAGCTACAGGCTTGAAAGCTGCGAACATAATAATCTGGCTCTCATTGTATTTGCGTCCTCGCCCGTTCGACGCAAAGGCTCAACTTTGAAAGACGCCCCTTCCATCTCTCCAACTGACATCTCGGCTGTCGTTGTCCCTCCGTTTCCCTCGCCCTTCTGGGTTCCTCCAGTCATGCGGTCCGTATTCTCCGGACTCGAGTCCTTCGGCGCAAATTTCGGGTCAATGGAAGAGATTAGCTCTGGTGGTATATTATGGGTTCCTGCAGATGGCATGTTGTTTGTGATAGTGGAATTCGTGTTCGTCATATGAGGATTCAGAGGCTTCTCGCTCTGTATCTTTCGATGCTCTTCGGTCCCTCCATGTATCTTTGCATTTCCTGGCCCAGCTAATTGGCGCGCGGTGTATGAAATTGGCCGAGCGAAGACCATTGAAGGCCTCGCAGCACGAAAAACCAATCTGACTGAAGACATGGTATTGAGTAACGCGACTGTGGTGTTTGGTACTGTGCGATGTTGTTGCTGAGCTTCTGTAGAAACTTTATGTTCTGATTACATCACGACTTTTGCGCCTCGGCAAAAACCCATGATGGTGGGGTGGCTCAGGGTGGGTACTATATCGACCAATCAGCGATCTAGCACTCACTTGAGTCACTTCGTAATTAACCTTGTGCTTCTATATAATAAATTCTTGACGAGAACGAGCACTCTCCAGTTGACAAGAAAAGTCGCAGATACTTCTCTCATATTAGCCTAACTCAACTGAAAATCATTGTATTATATAAAATATTTAGACCAATCAAAATAATCAATCTAAAACCATAAGACAAAAAAAGCAATTATTCTAGATCCTTCAAATATTCGAATACTTAGAATCAACTTACATTAATAGCCAAAAAATGAAACTCCGCCACTTTTCTTGTCTATCAGGAGGCACTTGATAGCTTTCAAAGTCTATATTCAGTTAATTCCTGGATTCAGTTAGATTAGCAGCTCCAAGAATTTATGTTAGATAACGAGGCCTAGAAAGAGAGACAAGATATTGTGAAATACCAAATATTAGGGAGAACTATCGTTCGGTCTCCTGTTCACGTAGCTAAATTTACACCACAAGGAAAGATCTGGGAAATACCAACTTCACTGGTCCTTTATTGGGTATCACTAGCATCAAACAACATTAAAGTGTGTCCTATCGGCAACGAACTACCAAGAGATCCTCTTTGCGGCAAATCAAAGCGAACTGTACACACGAAAAATTGCCATCAAACGTCTTGACTGTAGATGTGCCAAAGGCGAGAGCTAGATTTCCTACTCACATCAGATATTTCATCTGTCAACCCACAAGTATATATCCCAAGCCATAGCCAGACAAAAGCCAAATATCAATCATCTTCAATAGATTCTAGATCATCTTCATCGCAGGAGGAGGGTAGACTGTAGATGTCCTTGACCCTCTTCCCTTGCTTCTTAGATACACCATTGCCACTCCATTTATCCCGCTTGCCAATATGTAGTACCCCGTCTCGTTCTCGGCTTGCTTCGGTTAGCGAGCTGCTGAAAGGAGTTGGTTTAGTAAACATGACTTTTTTCGTTGGCCTTTGGAGCGGGCTGCTTGTGGTAAAGGTTCGTCGATCTGTCTGTGTCGTTGAAAAATCTGTACCTCCACCCGAGGTTGTCCTGAACGCATTTGATGTTGCGGACGAAACCACCTCTACAGCTGCCAAACTGGCCGATCCGCCTTTCGTAGCACGATCCGTCTGAGTACCCACCGAGTAGGTCCATTCGTCTGGTTCCAGGTAACTTGATCCATAATCTTCCATACGATAGTCAATAAGAGACGTCGTTGGTTGTTCCAAAGGAAACAATCGTGATGGGCTGGTAGTATTTGGAGAAACTCCATGCGAATCGAAGTTGCTAGAGGGTTGCACCATGACAGACGACCCACGAGACGGTCCAAGACTCGATGCGCCAAGTGTTGCTTGTTGACCAAATATATCGACGTCTTCTCCTTCGCTTCCAAATACAAATTTTCTCCACACATCGTCAGCCGCGGTTTCTTCTAAGACCGGTGGTTCCAAAGCTTTTGCCAGAGCATTCCACATAGCACCAGTATCGATCTGCTGAGTTAATTCAGGCTCTTGCTGTTTAAGGTTAATTTGCTGATTGAATATTGGAGACCCTGTTACTGTGTGGCCGTTGTGGTTGGGCGAATGTGATATGGAAGGACTGGATACGTTGTCTTCATCGGATGCCAGTTCCGGAAGTGGTGATGGCATCTTGAACCTGCGATAACTTGTTGGCGAAGAACTAGGTGCGCTATGTGTCATTAATTTGAAATCCTGTCTTGATTCTTCGGTGTACCCTCCGCTTGCTGAATTGACATCCAGGATATCGGACTCAGTGTAAGCCTCAGCTCCCTCTCCGAAATAACTAGGAATTTCAGATTGGTCATCAATCGAGTGTCCATTTGTATTATTTCTTTCATCTCGACTGGCCGAGAGCTCTCGTGGGATATCCACGGGTTGGAAAGGACCCAGATCCGTTGAAAATTCGTCAAAATGATCCATCCCTGCAACCTCTGTGTTGTCATATCTTGGTCCGTAAGTCGGCGCAGCACTGACGCCAGGACTTATATGAACGTTTTGATGGTCAATTGTGGATTCTGTATTGCTGTTGTCTTCGGGGTTCATTGCCTCCATCCAAGTCTCCCATAGGGAATTATCTAGAACCTCAGAACTTGGGACTATCGGTCTGTTTCGTCCAACTTGAGCAATAGTACTATCAGCAGCGTCCCTCTCGACGGATTCTCTTCGTAGTATTGGGGCTACTCTGGTGCTTCTGGGAACAGGATGGACGAGAGAGGCTGAAGATGGACAGAAGATAGGTTGCCTTTGCTCTTCCGGCGTGGCCATACGTTCATTTGCCAACTGAACATTTGACAGACCCCGGGAGCTCATACTCCCTGATCGCATTTTTTCGTTGTCAAGCAGCATGACATCAGAGGAGTATGAGGGCTGTCGATTAGAAGAAAACCGTTGAGAACTTTGACTTTGTATGCTTCTAGGTACTGCAGAACTTGAACTTAGACCTGGGGCCGTCAATTTTCCGCCAATAGAGATTCGGACACCAGGTTGACCAGTATTTCGAGGCGTGTGCTCATGAGTTTCTCGAGGTTTCTGTTGATGTCGATATTCGTGATCCCGGATAGGAAAATGGGATTGTGGTTCATTATTGTATCTTGCCCGATGGCCATCCCTAACTTTCCTTCTCCTCGCGACATCGTGTTTAATTTGTGATGAGATATTTTCAACCTGCGGAGGACGCTGAAACCCAACACTGACCCAGTCTCCCTTGAGCAATATTTTCCGCCTCTTCTCCATCAATGAGTCCTCAGCTTCGTGATCAAAACCACCCGAAGCCACTGATACCGAGTCTCGTTGGTATCCCATTACTTCAACGCGGGATTGGAAAGTGGGAGGGTGGAAACCCGCGCGGGAGGACTTTTCGCGCTTTATCGTAGTGGGATGATGCTGCTGGGAGGCAAGAAAATGGGTATTTTTTGGTTCGCCGAATGTGGCTGGATGAACATTGAACGGATCAGATTGGGTATGCCGCTGACTGGTGTCTCTATCGTCGTACGTGTGAGACTCCCGCGGGTCAATGATGGCAGCGGAAGGCTGTCGAGGTCGACTGTTTCCTTCATGAAGTTGGCGCAAGCGATCAACGTTTGGATGCTTCCGTGGCGATTGCTTCTTCCCTGCTAAGAGATTGGCCTTGACTTTCGCGAAGTGCTGCTGCTGTCGATGCTTCAGAGAACCGGCAGCATTGGAGTGCCTCTGCTTCGCGCCGCCCGTCCAATTCATGATGGGAGAGGTGGAATTGTGTCGCGCATGAGAATATATGATGAGCGGACCCTGGAAGATGGATATTTGGAGATAAAGAAGAAGAGAAAGAAGTACGCAGGAAATTGAATGTGGGGGAGGATTACGGTAGGCGGAGGATGGAAGTTGGGGCAGTTGGATATTGAAGGTTGAAGGCTACCGTTACAAGTACCAGTCTTTGACCTGCGATCAAGGCTGTTGCCGTGAGTGTGATTGTGATGTGCAACACCAACCACGCAACGCAATAAATCGCGGCGAGGTGCCTGACTAGGCTGCGCCGTGTCTGGTACTTGACATCTGCCTGGTGGCAATTGGATAAGAAATAGATTAACTACTCAAGTGGTAAGATATCTCTGTCACAGGGCGTAGGTAATTTCATAACGGCCTTCTGATGATATCCAATGTTGCCGAAGACTACCTAGGTATCTAGGTAGGTAGGCAACCGAAGACACCATAGGTAGTCAATGTCTCTTGCCTTGCCTGCCAATGCAGAATAGAATGGGACGACAAGCAAGAGCCACTGTGCCATGACGTCTAGACTTTTTATACTAGAAGTACCTACCTTCCTCCCTACTCCCTACCTCCCTAGCCATGGGTTGGCTATCGACTTCGACCTACAAAGAACAAACAGGTAGCGGCAAGCTGCAGACAGGGGGCGTTGGCATCATCAGCCAGGCAGATTGCACTACATGTTATCGTGGTCATTGTCGCTTGGAGATGTGACAGAGCAGATTTGGAGTCAGGAGTCAGGAGTCCATTGGTGAATTTCGGACAAATCGAGGTGTTGTTGGAAGGCGCAGAGCAGCAGGACGTTACGGAAGGAAGGAGCGAGGATGTGGTTGGATAGCCCCACCCGCCCATCGGCTTAAATTAGGCTTTACCCCGCCTTCAGGAAGGCCCGCCCACAGTGGAAATATCTTCAGATAGTCAAATAACAGCCTCGAGTCAAAAACAAAACCTGAGAACAGGTGGTGTGGTGTAATGGTAGCACGTAACGTTGTGGTTCTCCTTCAAAGGATTAAGCACATGATCCCGTTTCAATCAGGGTTCGATTCCCTGCACCGCCAATTTGAAAAATTGGATTGAAAATAAGATGGTTTAAATCCATCGAGTATATCTTTTTATCTTTTTTCTTTTTCTCTTGTGGGGAGAGGGGGTTTTGGTAATGCAGGGGCCAAGAAGACTCCCGCAGATTTTATATACCCCGAGACCGGACGGGTAGGCTCGGGGTAAATTACCTAAGTACCTAGGTTCGTGAAGCTTGCTCCTTCTACTGGTACCTAATGTAAACAAGAAAAGTAGTAGAGATCTATTTTTCAACTTTTAGCGTAAGTTAATTCTAAGTATAAAAATATTTAAATGATCTTAAATGATTGATTACCTTTATTATTCTAAACAAATAATAGAATAGAATAGTTTTTTGTTAAGTTAGACTAAGATAAAAGAATTCTCTACGACTTTCCTTGTCTACTCAGAGGCTCGTACTCCTTCGGTAGTGCGGCACAACGAGTCCCTAAAGGTAATGAATATAATAAGCTTGATTTGATTCTACCTAGGTACCCACCTTACTACACCACTCTTTCTCTAATGCTGTCGTGTTTTAATTCATCCAACTCTATGTCTGTACTGGTAGAGAATTGTCTTCATCTTAATCAAGCGTTCCGCTGTTATGTAAACACCAACCTTCAAGAACACAAGGAGATACAAATTTGAAGGTCATTGAGAATTCGATTGCTACCTCGTCACTGTCCAACGTTGGACGCGTACGTAACATTAAGGAAACGACGATCGGTCGGTTCCTTACACCGAAAATGACGATAATCGAATATAAAGATGAGTGTGTGACCACAGCTTCCAGGGTTTAAGCTTCGCCTTGGTTGAGAAGGGGGCCTTGTCTTTTGAAATCTATTTCTGTTGATTCTATGTGGACTTATCATATGGATCCGGAAGTGGCGGCAGATGTTGCATCTGTTAGCCAAGAGTACAAGAAATGCCAGAATCTACATCCGTAACTTGTGGTAATGATTTTGCAAGGTAACATGGAAAACAGCGTCGTCACACGAACAGCGCCACAGCTGCTCGCTGCCAAGCAAGGCATGCAAACATACACTAGTGGTGACGAGATTTCCTCTCTGCGCTTGTGATGGGCTTTGGTGGAATGGCGGAGAAAATGAACGCCCATCAGTCCACGAAAGAAGCGTAACTGCGCCACAGCAGACCAGCGAATCAAGCCTGCATGGAAAACCTCCTGATTTCATCGGAATATGCCCTGGGAGGCAGGCGTCTAGGTTTACCAAAGCATGAATTGTGTAATTATTCACCTGCAGACGAATCAGGGCGAGGGATATTGGAATAACTCCCGGCGCCACAGCGTGGCTGGAATGACGTAGCCCTTTCTAGCCGAAGTCCGTAGTGTGACTGCAGGTGGCTTTGCCTAGAACCAGCTTCTACTTAAGGGAGGCCTACTCCTCTACCATTGTCTCCCTCTCTTCTCCAATAAAGATCTATCAATCCACGATCCATTCTTCCAAACGTCTTCATACCAAACCACCAAGAGTCTACAAATCATCCAAAATGCCTTTCACCGCTTCCGATATCTGCAAGATTATCTTGGCCGTCCTTCTGCCACCTCTAGGAGTGTTCCTTGAGCGCGGATGCGGAGCTGATTTCTTGATCAACATTCTGTTGACATGTCTTGGTGTAAGTTATCGCGATGTCTGTCTTCATTGCGCAAATACTAATCCCGTTTACAGTACATTCCCGGTATCGTTCACGCGCTTTACATTATTCTGAAGTATTGATCAAATCGTAAGTACCTCGATCCCTGGTTAGGCACCTACGCCACAGTCTGGGGAATCTCTGACCTCATATCAACATGAGGCTAACACAACATTAACAGAATGCTGTCAGAACCTTGAAAGTCAATGAACAATATCTTGACAGATCGACTCTTCAATCCTCACTTTTCATGATTAATGACCGACAAGATCCGACACCCATACCTCTTGTCCACCTCACGAACTCTCCGGCTTTAGCGCCTGCATCGTCATCCCACCTCTCCTCTTTCTGTAACTTGGCACGGATATTCCGGATCCAATGATATCCGTAAAACTGCCGCCGAGCATAGTTGTCCCAACCACAAATGGAATTCAGATCGAGATTGGAGGAAACGAGCAGGGGTTTTAATTTTCCTCTTACGATTGATGCATACTGGGGGGAACGATTTCTGCGTGTTTTTCTTTTTGAGTTGTATGTCTACGGACTACGACCTTCTATGGTTTCTGGGGCGCATTATTGTACAGTAACCATGGGAACGGATGAATCTTGATACCCTTCAACAATCAAATTACCTTTGGTATATGTTGTGTAATTGTTTTGTGATTTATTGATATGCTGTGCCACGTAGTTGTCTGGGTTCTGTTGATTTGGGAACACATCCAAGTCACTACTACCTACTCCGTACCTGTGAATCATAGCATCATTTTGGGGCTTGTATTTGAGCCGTCCTACTGCTAAAAATGTAACCAACTATATATTGTCTTCAATTGGCACATATTTACAATACGAATGTTCATAAAAGCATTCCAACCTGGATAGTCTCTTTCTTCTCTCATTTCTTTCAAGATATGGAGTAGGAAGTAATGTCTACGTCATAGCAGTGTATTCCGAAAACAAATACCTAGATGCCCACAAGCTGACCTAGTATGTCTTTCAAACACAATAATACCTAAGTAATGGACGATTTTTAATTTCGTCAGATATAAAGAACGTTTAGGTGATATATTGGTCTCAAAAGAAGTAATATGCTGAAGGGATAAGATGTTATTGGCTGACTGTTTGACTGAGTATGTTTTCATGTTGGACTTCTTCAGTTCGTTGCATCACGTACACCTGATTAAAGAATCTGAAGACAACAATGTCTTGCGAGCTATGAATATTAATCTGATCCTATATCAAATAGTAGGAATGACATCCATTGTCAAATCAAAGATTTTGTACAGTATCACGTGACTTAGACGCTAAGATTAGGCGACTCAAACTCTTGGCATTAACACTTAAAAATATTCGCCCATCAGCGCTTGAGAACTCGACCCACCATTCCATCAACACCAGAAAAATCTTTCCACAAACTCGAGGCGCAGGATCATACTTCTTTGCGACCCAACACCAAAAAAAATCAAAAATGGCACCAGCAACTGTACGTACATGAACCATGCGCTTTGCTGTTGGCCCGCCTCGAAAGAGGTTGCGGCGTGATACAGTAGGCTAAGATTCAATGTAGAAATCCGGAGCAAAGGGCAAGCAGGCCAAGGTCACCAAGAAGGTAATTCCCAACTCTCTCCTTCCAATTCGTGTGTATCTGCGAAGTACGGTGGCTAATAGTGACGCTGTAACAGTTCATCATCAACGCTTCCCAACCGGCCAGCGACAAGATCTTCGACGTGTCCGCTTTCGAGAAGTTCCTCCAGGACAAGATCAAGGTCGACAACCGAGTCGGCAACCTCGGGGATGCCGTCAAGATCCAACAGATTGGCGATGGAAAGATTGAGGTCGTTGCACACATCGAGTTCTCTGGTAGATATCTCAAGTACTTGTACGTTGTCTCCGTTACCCCACCATACATACACACATCTCCGAAGAAATATTTGCTAATTGGGTATGTGAATAGGACCAAGAAGTTCCTCAAGAAGCAACAACTCCGTGATTGGCTCCGTGTCGTCTCTACCTCCAAGGGTGTCTATGAGCTCCGCTTCTTCAACGTCGTCAATGATGACGCTGAGGATGACGATGAGTAAAGAACCAAAATCAAAAAATATGGGTGTGTTGGATTTGGTGCATATGGGTCGTATAGCAGGAATAGCTCTTCAATGATAAGCTGTGAGGCGTGGGGCCCAGACAACCAAAAATTATCTCTACTCGAAATGATGTATTTTTGTAATATGTGACTTTTGTGAATGCCTGGATTAAGATATGGACTTTTACACATTGATTCCTGTTCTTTGCAATCACTCCTCTTTCCAGTTTTGCGGTGAAAATAGCATTTTTTGAGAAAACTTGCATGACTATGTCAAGGTTCGGGAGCAAATTAGACTTTTACGGTTCTCGTCACACTATGCATTTTTGAAATAACAATATATTTACTTACACTTTCGATGTCTACCACGATGAGGCAATTTCAAGTGATGTTCCTAGGTCGGAGTATTGTAATTTTCATGAATTGAGATTTATCTAGTCTTTCTACAGTACTACTACATATATGCCGTGCTATTCTATCGACCATGTGGTATAATCAAAACGCCCCCAATGTATAAGTCCTATTAAACCCAAATATATCACGTATGTTGAATCCCCCATCTACTCAGGGTAAGCTTCTCAGAACCCCCTCGAAAGCGACCAATGCTACCGCATTGGCGGGGAAAGCTCTCAAGAAGCAAGGCACAAAGCCTCTCCAATAACCTCGCCATCCAGCTTCTTTATATACTGTCACCGCCGCTTCTTTCCAACCGGCAAATTTCTTGACTCCATCTCCCAACCCCCCGCCCAATGGGTCGGTCATAATTCGTTGCTTCACCACATCTGAGGGATAACTGGTCATCCAAAAGACCTGGGCACTCAGTCCACCGGCCCAGAAATTGATGGCTGGGGTGGAAAGCGCCGTTTTCTCTGAGAGAAGTTTCGTGAAGAGATCATAAGATCCCCACCAAAAGAAGAAGAAAGAGCGGAATAATAGGGTTGCTGAAAGACCGTGGTATATCCCTCTCACACCATGAAATTTATAGATTTTGGAGAATGCATCGATGGGTCCTTGGTATAGTCTCTCGGAGCGAACATTCGAGTATTGGATCTGTAAACGTGCTTTGATGTGTTCTACTGGTGCGGCCACGAACGATACTGTTGCCCCAGCCATCACGCCTGCCATTCCATGCCCCACGGTTGGGAGTTTGTGCGATGGAGTGTCGACACTTGCGAATGCGGAGGGGGAGTTGTACATGCGGGATGGAGAAAAGAGAGTTTGGTGCAGGAGTTTGCGGTAGAATGTTAGGGAGCCTAGCATTACGCTATCCATGAACATCCAGCCTACGAGAGGGGGTGTGGCGCCTTTGTAGAGGCCTTTGATACCTTCTTTTCGCACCGTTTGAAGGAGACATTGGAGGGGTCCGGAGAATTGGGCGGAATTGGAAGTTTGAAGACGGACTTTGATGGTATCGAAGGGGTGGCCGACTGGGGAGTGAGGTTAGCTTTGTGATCTTGGGAAAGTGAAACGTAGAAGAAATGCTGTATCGTCTATCTAAGGCCATTGACCTTGAGGGGAGTGTAATGTGGGTGATCAAGGTCAATGGAATATGGATGGGTACTTACCCGACAACTTGGAGACTCCGGAAAATACACCTGCAACAAAACCCTTGTAATTCTTGCTACCCTCTTTCTTGTCCATCACGGCCTTCTTCTCGCCACTTGCGCCAACTCCATGCCCAGCAATGGTCGTCGACATTTGTGCTGTGTATTGCGGTGGGGAGTATCAAGTTGGCCCAAATAAGCCTGTTCTCTCCACGCCGAGACGACATGAAGGTTAAAAACAAAGTTATCAGTTGCTTATCTCTCAGGCGAACTGAGCGGGAGGTTTTCCGGCGTAAGATTAGGGTTGCATTCTTGTTTCAACGAATAAACAGCCGCGGACGATCAAGCAATATCATGACACCAACTCGGAGAGTTTCCACGAGTTGTGGTTTCTTCTGGACGAGTGATGACGAGCTGATATCACGGTTGGTGGAGAGGAGACTTTGGGTTCGACTCGAGAGACATTTCTGCAGGGGTGCATCACTGCCTGTCAAGTCTGTGCATGGAGCAAAGAGCCATGGTCCGTTCACCTGCTCCTGCATCTGTCTATTACCCCTCCAAGCCCCGCCCCTCTCTCTCGTCTAAATGCAAGAGCCATGAGTCTCCATCGAGTCTTGTCGGGAATCTGGGATCAACGCCCCCCACCTCGGCCGATTGGACAGGTCACTGTGGACTCGTCGCAATGTACGAGTAAAGAGTGCAGAGAGAGCTGTCCGACAAGTTCTTTAAATAGATGTTTGCTGCTATATAAGAGTGCTGAGCGCCACGTCTTCATCACTGGCTCTCCATCTCGCCATTGATCGTCCTCTCTGTCTTACCACCAAGCAAAGAAGTATTGAAAGCTTCCAGAAGCCGGCTTCACTTTCTTCTCTTCATATTCTCAATATTCCTTTTGAAGTTTTACCTTCCACGCTTACTTCCGAAATTCAATTGCCAATATGGTTGACACTAAGGACAGGGTTACGGAGTCGAGAAAAGGTAACTGACTTTCATCCTTCCGAGCGAGGATACGATACGGGTACTGATAATGACATAAGTCTGGACAACCCTAATTACCAACACCAAGTACCTCTCAGGTCTCCTAACTCTCGACTACTCTCTCAAAAAACACAATTCTGCATACCCCCTGGTCGCACTCTATACCGATGGCTTTCCCCCAGAAGGCCACGCAGCCCTCAAGGCCCGCGGCATCCCAGCACAAAGAGTACAATATCTCCTTCCATCAGCCGGCAAGGATTACTCTGCCGACCCTCGTTTCTACGATTGCTGGACGAAACTCACTCCCTTCAGCTTGACAGAATATGACCGAGTGGTACAATTGGATAGTGATATGTTGGTGCGGAAGAACATGGATGAGCTGATGGACTTGGAGCTTGATGGTCCCGAGTTGGCAGGGATGGGTAAGAGAGTGTACGCTGCGGGACATGCTTGTGTTTGTAATCCTTTGAAGAAGGCTCACTACCCCAAAGATTGGTTGGTCCCCTTTGCCCTCTTTTCCTCCCTTCCTCCTCTGCCACTCTTCAGAACCTAAAACATCAAATCAGGATACCAGAAAACTGTGCCTTCACATCCCAACATAACACTCCAGACATCGCCCAAACAGAAGGACCAGACCCAGCCGTTGGACCTCTGGGTTTCATGAACGGCGGTCTACAAGTTGTAAACCCATCTGACGATGTATACAACTTAATCGTCGATTATATGGAGAATAATGCCATCAACATGGATTTCGCGGATCAATCTCTGCTTTCCGATTTGTTCAAGGGGTGTTGGGTTCCACTGCCTTATACGTATAATGCGCTTAAGACTTTGAGATGGGAGGGAGTGCATCATCAGATTTGGAGAGATGACGAGGTCAAGAATGTGTATGTGTACCCTCTTCTGTCCATACAAATAAACTCCAAAGCTAATCTTTTGGTCTAGTCACTACATCTTTGGTATGCCTTCCTCCATACCCCCTTTTCCCTCATTCGGCTACTCGGAATTCTGGCTCTCTTTGTAGCGCCTAGGTTGCTAACATATTTAAACAGGGATCAAACCATGGGACGACCTCACAGGTAATGACGGTAAACCATCTGATCCTACGCATATCTGGTGGCTGGACGATAATAAGGAACGTTTGGCTGAGGAGAAGGCAAAAGGTATTGCTGTGGATGGGTTTTAGGAGTTGGATGGTGTGGGACAACTTTAGAGGTATGGACTTTAGAATGAACGACTTATAGAATTAGAATGGTCGGAAATGCATAGGCCAATTAAGGCGTTAATCCTGCTGATTCTTTCTCTGATTATTTTTTCTGTTGTTCTCAGGGATGAAGAGGGCTTGTCCCATTAGACTGAATCATTCTTCTGGAATGATATTTTTCGGCAGGTGAAGATTATTGTCGCTTGGAGGTTTAAATCTTCAACGTGAAGGCAACAGCGGCACGTTAGTCTTGAGGAGAGCTCCAAAACTAACAAGACCATCCACGAAGTATTGAATGTATCGAAATTAAAGTCACAAGCACTTGCATTCTCTCCTAAAACAGAGATACGCTGGTGATATGGTTATTCTACAAAACATGACATGAGAAGGCCAGTCATTATTGAAGTCAACCCGCGAGAGCGATTCACAATCATCTACAAGGCTCACGCTCACATCTATTTCAGTGGGAATCAAGTAGCGATCTTATTTAGCAACCACACCTATACCCCTTTTACCAGACGACCACTGGGTCCCAATTAACTCACTAAGTAAGTTTTAAGTACATATGTAGAAAGTGTTTAAGAGAAAGTGCATTGACACCATGCTCTCTCCTTTTATCAAACTATTGTAATGTGTTCATGGGGGGATGGAAGACCTCAAATATAGCTTGACGCACTTCAAGAGCCAAAGGAAGAGGAAAATCTCGAGCTCAGTGATGGTTATACGTAGGGATTTGGATGGGAAGTATGCTCCCATGCTGTGTGTGGGTTGCTTGCGATACCTTGGTACTTTAGTCTTAGCTAGGCCTGAGAGTGGTTTGAGATGAGAAGGAGGAGCTTACTTGGATGGATGAGGGTGTTGTGCGTTGTTGCCAATTCAGTGGGAGGTGGGAAGAGGGTTAAGGAGGGGGTAGGGGTGGGGGGGAGAGGGGGAGGGAATAATGGATGATTGTTGGTTAAAGGGGATGTGAAAGTGAAGGGTGTGGTTTATCATATACCGTATATGGTCTTTTTTTTGGCGTAAGAGGCACATGAAGCGGTTGACTTGGAACTTTACACTCTCTATTTCACCTGGCGTAATTCTCTTTCGTTCCTAAATTCTTGGTAGTAAATATGAAACATTCCATGGATATTAGTTGCAGAAGATTGTAGCTTTGAGACTCGATAGCCGTATCGGCCCCTGTTGTTTTATTTTATTCTGCGAGGCCGTTGGTAACTTGGTATGTAGTCGCTTTGATTGGTTAAAGTGTTACTAGGACATATGTAGGATGAAGTAGATGTGGGTAAAGAAGTGGTTGTATTGAGTATGTAGCTAGCTAGGAGCTTAAGTCTCTTGAACAGTACCCATATACGCTAGTTTATATTAGGTGCGGAGTACTATTCATTGTGTTTTTGGAATGAACAAAGTCGATCACAAATCACAGGTGGTAAAAATGGATCTTAGTCTGGATTAGTGGATGGTAAATCATTAGCTAGCCCGCTTGATGTTCCTCTCGAAGTTATATTCTTGATCGAGCAGCATTGGGAATGAGGGTGAAAAGGTTTGTACCAAATAGCACTCCTACAGTCGAAAATCATGGGGTGTAAGTTGAAGTTGATGCTCGAGACGAGCCTTTGCTGTTGAGTGCATAGCTTGAGTCGTGGGCCAGGTACTGCGGAAGAGGGCTACCTTCAAATTGTTTTTTTATGGATTATTATCAAAAAGTGTTTACGGCTATTACTTGTCCTAAGTCCTGAAAGTCTTGGTGCTGTCAATCACAAGAAATTAAGCGAGGTATCTCACCCCCCAAAATTTGGAACATTAGTCTTGAATTACCACACTGACTGCTCTGAAAACCACACAGAATCCAATTCAACAGATCAGTCGCTTTAATTATAGCTAGTAATCTATTCAACGCTGATTTTAATACAAGTGCCGCATGTCATGCAAGATAATATTGTCTGGCGCGCCAAGCGGTGCATATGTTTGTGTTAAACTTTCAGGTTGCGACGGTGATGGTGGGGGCAGCCATGGATCGGCCGCCTCTACTATTTGATAATCTTCCTGCTCGTTCCCAAGGGCAGCTCGTTGAGCGTACCTCACACAGCGATCGATTCCTCCATTGTAGTCACCTCCCTTGGGCGTTCTCCAAAAGCGAACCTGGACACCGTCTTCTTGAAGTTTGCGGATTTCAGAGATCATGAGCTTCCATAAATCCTCGTTGGTGAACTCGTACTGGTGTAATGTTAGAAAAGTGAGAGAGCGAGTAATTCAAAAGAAACTAGCAAGAGGGAATATATTGCAGTACATACCAATTCCATTCCGTGGGGCGTTTCGCCTTCGGTTTCCCACGCTCTGGGTATGGTTCCCTTAGTTGCATTGTTGACAACGTATTTGGATGCCGTCGCTATAACAAGACTTCTCCATCCTCGATTACAATCCATATTCCAAGGAAGAAATTGCAAAGCGGCTACGATGGCGCGAAGGTCGGCGCGATCTTGTGTAAATGGTTGTCTTCTCCCCGTTGGCCCCAGGTTTTCCAAACGTCCGCTTATGGTACCTTTCTGTGTCATGCTACCATTTCGGGCAAAGGTGGTGGCACGGTACCCAAATGCGAAGCCTCCTGCATATTCACGACGGCCACCTCTGCGGCGATGAAGGATAGCGCCTCCAGTGTAAATGAGAATCTCCCGGGGGTCGCTCGCCCGAATAAAGCGGTGGTCATCGTAAAACATCTCCTCCGGCAGCCATCCCTCTTGTGGGGGACAAAATCTGGCAGGATATATTTCTCGGACGGCGTGTGGCAAAGTTCTAACTTGCATCGGCGGCATGTAATCCCCTGCACTCGCCCATCTTTGCCCATCTCTCGTTCTCTTTAACAGTCGAGAGGACCATGCATGGTTATCGTACGCGCAATAAATTCCGACCGTAGCACAATCAAGACAGAGGTTGTATCCTTCACCAGCTGGCCAAGTGCGACGTTTAACGCACCCGAGACAGTGATAGTATTTTTGGCTTACGATCTGTCGGTCACAGCGTCCACAGTTAAGAGGCGTCGGCACGATGTTGTCGCGGAACTCGGAACGGTTTTCTTTATCTAACGACATTCTGGAAATGGGACTGAGGTTGGAGGGGCTTTGTTTTCCGCTTTCACTTTCGCTTTCGTTCTTTCGCTTTGCAGGGAGGCAGCGTCTCAACTTTTGCCGAAGCCGGGACATATAGGTAAATATATGTTATAATAATTAAGGGATTTTAAACGAGTGTAGTTGATGTTTGATGGAAGAGGGGTTGTGCAGAAATCCAGATCATATAACGATAATTAGAGCCGCTGCAAAACGCTGGATGGGAAGGAACGCTCTACCGCATTGAAATCCGACAGGCTGGTTTTCATGGCAAGAGCGTTGCAAAAACGCGGCTGTGAGCCATTCGATCTTTGCGAACAAACCTTGAGAAAGAGCGACCGCCCATATAACTAAGGCAACTGAATGCCGAACGGCCTAACGGGGCTTCTAGTAACTCGTCAAAAAAGGGTTAAGCGAGCCCGTGATGCGCAAGAACCGCCCAGACATCTATTTCAACGCTCGTAGAAATTGAGCTGCTTCAACTGAGGAGTTTCAAGGGACCCGCAGATACATTTTGGTCTTCATTGTTGATTCGGCCCTGAATCTGTCCGGCATGCTCAATTTGTGATTGATTCTGAGAAGATGGGGTTGAGTTGGCCCAAGTTCTTGACCCAATGCGTGTGCAAATATGCCACTTTCTCATTGATCAGTCAGCCTAGAACACAAAGGCGTCGCGATAGAAGCATTATTTTCTCTTCGTTGGTCTCAATTACGAAATGAATTCCCCAATCAAGGCATCGAAACGGAAGTCCTACAAGTGAATCGATACAAGTGAAACAAGGAGTACAATAAGTAGGGACGAAAGATAAGTTAAAAGTAACTGAATTTCTAAATATCATATAATGAATAAATTAATCTATATTTATAACAATTGTCTCACATCGAATTAGGCCTTCTTAATGGTTGAAAAGTAATATATTCCCTTTGGACTTCTGAATTCTAGAGCCCTGTCCCCCCCTGGGATATCCAGTTTTGAATTAAGGAATCATTGGAATATTTCACCGATGAACGGAATCGTGGAATCCTGGGAACCTCATTCCAAGTATCGAACCTTGTTAAGAAGGCTGAGGTCCAACTTTGACTGGCGCGGGTATTTGATCGATGTTGAAAGTCTGCAGGTCCAAATAGAAATAGTTAACCTCAGCAGGACTCGACGTGTAATTCCACCTTTGTTTCGATGCATCTGTGAACTCGTAGCTAACCACAAGAGCCCCATCATCCGTGATCGTAGATTTCACCCATTTTGCGGAGACAGTTCTGCCAGCGGGCTCGCCGTCATCGAAAGAACATGCTACGAAAGGTTTCCCTACTATGTCCCCCTTGCACGTTCCTCGGAATGCGGGGGTTTTTAGCCCATCCTTGTTGAAATCATCTCCCTGGACGTGGAAGTCGTAAGGACAGTTGGGGATCTCGTCACACCCGATCAACAAATCTGTCACTTTCCAACGGTAGATACCATCATCTGGGAATATTCTCTGAGGGGCAGGGGTAGCTGTGACGGTTGCAAGAAGAGTCGCGACGAAGAGATGGGTAGAGAAAAACATATTGAGTAATATAAAGTTATCTTGAACGACTGTGATTTGAACAGCTTCAAGAGTAGGCTGACAAAAGTGCAATGTGACCGAGTTCCTAGTTACAAGGGGACGTACGCCTTATATAGACAAAATTCACCTCTAGTTAGTACAAGAATCGAAAGCTAGTACAAATAAGTATACGTATACGAGCCCAGATAGGAAGGGGGTTAACCCCGTAATACAAAGTATGCTTAATATCGCATTACACTAACTAACTTTAAACAAACATCGCTTGATTTTAAGCAAATCTACTTCGTCCCAGGCACATCAAATGTTGGGTTTTTAGGGGGGTTCATCCTGTTGCCAACCTTAGCCACCCTAGCAAATCTACATTTATTTCGCCTGGGACGAAGTAAGCAAACTCTAGACGTCCTTCAGGACTAGGTAGCGTAGTAGACCGCAAATTAACAGAACAATTGGACGTATTACCTACAATTTCAATAAACTCGAATGAATTAGCCAAGAAAGTGTAGCGAAGTAGTAACAAGAATGTAAGCTTTTGTACAGTATCTCGATAACACTTGGCGAGAAACACGGATCCTGTTTCTCCAACGTTCTACCATGGTATAATTTCGCCGAAGCTTAGGCGGGCCAGAAAATATCTTGAGGATTACAGGAGCTTTTCCTGCCTGTTTGCTGCGCAAGTTGGTACTAGGTTACCAGGTACTTCTCGCTTAATTACATTAGCGAAGGGGCCTGGAGGAAACCCATTTTGAAAATCATGTTCCGCTGACGGCTGTGATGATCTATCCCCTCGTCATCGCACATTTACATCTGATTTTTCAGGTTTACGACTTGCTATTCGGGCCGTTATCTCCGAGGCCAGGCCTTTATTTGAGTATACTTATATCGAAAGAAAATCGCGTGCGATGCAGCTAAATCTGGGTGATTGTACCGGTCGGAATAATGCTCAGTTACGCTTCGAGACTCGGGCCGACTTGCTCCGCGCTGCTAATTTTAAAGCACTAAAAGTGGATATCATAAACTTAAAACATTAGACGATGTACAGGTTTGCGACGAGAAGGGATCAACCCAAAAACTAAGAAGTAGAACATTTCCTCATCTCCAAGTTTTGTTGTGCGTTCGCTATGGCGATGAAAATATAGAAATAGCTAATTAACAATTGATTTAAAGTAATATCAACTCCCTAAGCGACACAGCAACGTCATTCAACCCAAGCAAATGGCGCGTGACTTGGTCCGGCCATCGGCCTACTTAGTGATTCATGGGTCTCCTGAATTTAGTGCTATAGAAAAACAATGACACTAGGATATGGGTTGTGCTAGGATTATAATTGAGGTTATCCTTTTGGCAAGGTTCTTGGCTTAAGCAACGACAAGGTCGTATATATAAGTATTAATAATATATGATGTCGGTCTAGATCAGTACTTAAAATATTCGGATTTTATATAAGCTTGCTTAGGTCAGTGGATTCTATAACTTCTAAGTGTATAGATAAGGTTGTCTTGGGACTTGAACATTGTGAAGACCTAAAAAAACTGAAGGATATCCTTGAATCGAGGTTATCCTTAAAACCTACCTAAAAAGCAATCAGGACCGAGGGATATAAGGACATGACTGCGGTATTCTTATAGCTCGTATCCTAGTATCCAGTGTTTTCTATAATACCCAGGATAAGAAAGGCTCTTTGAGTTTGTGAAACAAGCTGGTCTCGTGTATTTTAGGCAATATACGAAAGCATATTCTATTCATACCAAAGTTGTCTCGTTTCAACTTATCACGGGTTCACTCAACTGGATATGGCCGAAAATAATCGCACCTGGAATCTCTTACCGTACTACGTAGCCCTCACGAAGATGCTTCTCAGAACGTTGCGACATCATGTGGCTGCTCAGCCCTATTGTATTGGATTTTACTAATCCACTTATTACCTTTCAGACCGACCTTCTTACATCAATCGATTTTACTCGTCAAATTCGCTTCGGATTTTCGTCACGTAACATTATGGCTAATATTCTTATTATGCTCTCTGTCTTCGTCGCTTCGCGTCGCTGCTCGAAGTTCCTATCCCGACACTACTCGGCATTTTCACATAGCAGGCCACTTGCAAAACTTTAAAAAGAAACTAAAATATACTTATTAGTCAAACTACATAAACAAAACGCAAATCACCACAATCATTAACGCATTTCTTGCAGGCGTCGCACTAGTAATCCGTGATCCTCACGGAAACTACAAACCAACAATCGCCCCAAAACCCCCAAAAGCGAGGTTGTCTCCCGGGAACCTCTAAATGTGGTGTGAGCCCAGCTATCCCTCTCAATATCGTATAAAGAACGTTTTCTATCCGCCATAGTATTGCAACAGAAATAAACGCCACTGGTGGTATTTTGTCTAGTAAGTGGTAAATAGCTCCCATTAACTTGAGAGATTGCGACAAGCTGACAGGGCCTGGCGACTGTGATGATAAGACCAAGATAACCCAACCTCACTCTGTCTTCCAATAAATACATTCAGAGTTTACTATTTTGGTCTACCGTGCAATCTAGAGGGGACAATGGCCCTCCCGATGGGTTGATTAAAGATGGATGGACTTGCCCAGGAAAAAGCAGTTGACTCTCGTTTAAGTTTGCTTTCGTTTCTATGGGCCTAAGCTTTGAAGGGGAAGGGATATGATAATGTGTCTTGGGAAGCGAATTGGAGGTGATTTAAGAGTAAGCGAGATTTTGTGCAGTCCTTTGTACATTGTGTATTCTTTGGATTTGGAGACGAGAACCCATGTAGGATAATTAAGTTTACTTGATTTGAACATTGCAACAGCTTCCTCCTGTGTGCCTTACCAATCCTTGGTCATGCCAATTCCGGAACAAGTGTTCCCAAAGTTTTATATTTCCAAAAACTCTCAAAGACCTTTCACAGTATTCTCAATAGACTTCTCCAAAGAGGTCCACCCGTCTTTACCCATACGCTTCAATAACTCAATTGATCGTTCTGTCGATACAGTGGTAATTTCTTGTATCTTTTCATCCGTGTAATCATCTATAATCTTTCTATCCGGAAAAATGGTTCTCAGCACGCGAAGTACTCGACTGTGTGGTTTATTAGTAATGAATTCTCAACAAATTTGGACAAATCCTTACTTCCATGTGAACTTGTCTGCGTAGCCAAAAATGCGTTCACCCTTAACATCTTCCTCTATGGTAGCTGCAACATGGAGAAGCCCAACATCTTCGACGTCGACAAACCAGCCTAATGGCATGATCAGCTTAAGCGCTTTCCAACTCAAATTTGCTCAGGGGAGATACATACAAGGAGGATATTGCACAGCTTCTCCTTTCAACAATTTAATAGGCAAGGCAGCCGTGGATAAATTCAAACCCGGATCCAGAGTTTTACCCCACACACAACCAGGCAAAACAGAATTAGCCACAAAAGCCGGTTTCTTCTCCTCGACAAATTCCCAAAGGGCTTTCTCGGCTGCAACTTTGCTTGCGGCATAAACATCGTTTGCGTGCTCCGGGGCATATGGAGGAGTCCATGCTCTCGCTGCGGCCTCTTCATTCCAGGTCGAGGAATCTAGGTGCTTCTCTCCACTCAAAATTGAATCTGATACGGCGGTCGACGAGGATGTGTAAACAAAGCGTTTGATGGAGGGAGTTTTGGCTGCTGATGCGAGTACCGACTTTATCCCGCTAACCACAACAGGAATAACGACGTTTGGATCCGGGTTGAAGGATAAATCCCCCGCAACATGGATAACAGCTGAGGCTCCTGGTATCTTTTTAGTCTTCTGGGAAGCGTGGTAGGAAGGAAGTGCTGGTTACCTTGCATTGAAGCATCAAAAGCTCCCTCAACTGACATATCGGGAACCACAACCGCTTCGAATCTATCTTTGCCATACTGAGTTTCCCATTTACCAATGATGCCCTGCAGCTTTTTGAGATCACGAGTTGTTCCTCTGACACGGTAGCCGGCTTCAAGAAACTTGGCCACGACATGGGATCCGACGTAACCGTTAGCACCTGTGACTAGCACGAGAGAGTCTTTGGGGATCGCTGGTGCCATTGCAAATTGAGGTCAACGGGTATTTTCGATATAAGCTGGGTACTGTGATGGGAAATACTGATTTGATTTTGATAATTCTGCACAGAGGAAGATGGTGCTTTATACACCTCTTCCAGAGTGCCGACACTCCCCTTCCCCCTCCCCCTAAATAAAGGGTTATCTTTTGTGTCCGGAGCCCCGGGTTCTAGTCTTTCCAGTATTCTGCTTCCCAGGCTCTTTTGGCACTCCTTGGTTACCGTAGTAAATCGAACTGAAGAAGGATGCTGGGGTATGCGCTGTTGGGCGGGTGGAGTACCAAAACTGCTTGGTAAGCCACTTAGACAATAGTTTTCTACGGGTTCCTCGCTTATCGCAAAATTCTACGAATAAGAAGAACTTCTAGCGAGTAGGAACCTCAAGTTCACTCCTGTTCACACTGTTCCGTACTCCACCCACACACCCCAGCATCCTTCTTAATTTTGATTTACTACGGTACTGGTAATCCCTCCAATGGCACTCATTGGGCCCTCAAGCAAAATCCAGTAGTTCCGAGTGCTCGGTGAACGTTAAAAGTTCCCATGGGCCATCCGGGCTTGCGGTGGACAAAAGAAGTCAGTAAACGAAACTTCGTCGTCTAGATCATTATGACAAAGCTAGTTCCAAACTCTCTAAAAATTGTATCAAATGTTAATTGATTAATTATACTTGTATTCTGTTTTTTGTTTATTTTTACAGTGCTATCATCTTAATCTATACATATCTTAATTGTTTTTCTCTTTTCCAAAGCTCTGCACGGGCCCGTCACTTTTCTGTCCACCGTCAGGCGGGTTGTGGAGACGTTGGTTATACTAAATTACCTTTGTCGCTGATTGACCGCTGACTAACCCCACCGCACCCAGAAGCCTTAGCATTGGCGATGAATACTCGTGCGCCGGGAGCCCACCCCAAAAACCAGAATAACAACCACCACTAATACTAATAAAAACATATTATTTAGTAGCCTCAAAATGTAGCTGATTTATTCCCTATGTTTTATTTTTGTCTTTCAACTAATACTAAGACTTAGTAAGACTTACTATTCACTATATAGTAAGTATAGTAAGGAAATCTTACCTCCGTAAGTTTTTAAGAGTAGAAAAGAATAGTAATGTTCTAAACTTTATTCTGATATAATTTCAAAGAATTTAGACTGCGTGGTTATTTTCTTATCAATTAATTATTATAATTATTTTGGGCGGTTAACTACGGTGGGCTGGTGTCCTGGGCGCACGAGTACCAATACGTCAGTGCCAATTCCAAGGCTTTCTCGATCCACGTTAATAATGTTATCTCTTGCCTTATGCCAGTGCAAAGATTATACGAAGTACTGTGCGTAGAAGTGCACTCGGAATCCCGAGTGACAAGAGCCGCAACACGGAAATGTTAAAGTTTAGTAATCCAGCATCCTGCTTTCAGATAAACAAAGGCATCCTTGTAACTGTCTTCAAAAGTGCCTCACTTTCTACTTTCTGCGCGATCAAATAATCTGGGTAACTCATCGCGCCATACCGTTTTATTCACCCCCTCCCAACCTCGCTTACCTGGTACCCACCCATCCGTGCCATCCACCCAAAAGATTACCACTACTTGTTGGCTTCAGAGTATATAATAATTAAGTCTTTATAGTAATATGTTGTATTATGATTATGTAATAACTTTTCGACCAATCAGGATTTAATTAATTTTCGATTAAAAATTTTTTTTTCGACTTTTTTACCCTCCCGCTAGAAGAATTAGCAACACTAAGCCGGTATAATACTAAGCCGGCATACTAGATTTAATATAGTGAAATAGATATTAAAATAACAACATACTCTTTTCAGATGATTTTAATAAATAAATACTCGTAATAACTAGCTAAACTTATATAATAAATAATATAAATCGATATTATAGGTTATTATAAAGGTAGGTTAATATATAGGTAGTAGGTGGTAATTTTAGTAAGGTACTTGTGACGACACGTATATGTTGCCCGTGGGCGTCCAAGGTGTAGGTTATGGAATCGTAGAACTGTCTTATTCGAAGATTCTAAGCTGAGGAGAAGAGGAGAGCTCGAGAGAGCTCGAGTCTAAGTACATGGTGTGGGTGACTAGGCGGCGCCACGTGATACAAGTGGCACGTGATGGTCAGAACCGTCACAGTACTAGGGGGGCGGCGTATAGTCTAGTATAGCTAAATATAGCTAAACCTTATTATCTAATATAACTTTAACTCTATAATACTCTAATACTCTACGATCATTATTTATAATAGTACGCTCTAAGAAAGCTCTTATATAGTAGGAGAGTAAGGAAGAAATTATATGTCACGAATCACGTGCTCACGGGATACTTGTCATAATAAGAGGCGCAACCCTCGACAGGCACATCCAGGTTTCTTATAGCAAATAGGGATCGCTTAGGACAGCTAAGCGATCCAGGGATTTCTTTTGGTTATTATCACGTGACAAATGGGCGACTGGCCGAACGTGTCGACCATGTCGACCATGAGTATGAAGGTTCTATATAAGACTGGCACGTCTGCCATTAGATAGGAGCTTCGTGCTTAACTTAGTTATTAATCTTATTATATTGTTTAACATCTTTGATATAAGTAACGAGTTCACTTCTAAGTAAATAACCCGATAGTCTTCTTCTTATCCTAGTATACTAACCAGCGAACACCCAGCTAAGTTTAGTTAGCCAGTTTAAGTATTTGTTATACTTTGAGCACCTGCTTTAAGTCGAAACTATCACAATGGCTCCTACTACCCCGCTAGTAGCAGGATTGGCCACCAGCCCCTAGGCTAGCCGAATCAACCTCCCTAAAACTAGCGGAGGGACTGCTACGATAAACATTAATACTCCTCAATCAAGAAACGTCGACGACGACGACGACGACGACGACAGTATGCCAGATGTACCTAATCCTTACAAGGTCGAGGCACTTGAAAACATCAAAGTCAAGATGCCTAACACGTATAACGGAAAGTAAACAGAACTTAACTTATTCCTTCTTTAGATAGACATCTACTTTAACTTTAATAAAGAGAAGTTCGAGGACGACTATAGCTTCCGCTTAATCTTTGCTATCTCCTACCTTAGGGGACTAGCGCTAGAATAGGCCTAGCCTTACCTCGAAGATTACTTTAACAATAATAGAGGAAATATAACTATAACCAAGGCTATATTTAGGTCTTAGGGAGGATTTAAATAGGCGATTCGACAAGTCTTCGGAGACTTCGACGCTATTTGTACTATAGTACGTAACCTTCTAGGTTTATAATAAACCGGATTAGCTATCGACTATACTAACGAGTTCTAGCGATATAGGAACAAATCAAGGTAGGATACCCTTGTACTTATGGAATTGTTCTAAAGGGGACTTAAGACATATCTCTGTAAGGAGATAGCAAAACAAAATATAACCTTCTTAAATATTACAACTATAATTAAGACTATTATCTAGTTAGATAACCGCCTCTAGGAATTTAGGAAGTTATCCCCGAAGTAGGAGAATTAGTCTAAGGGACATAAGCGGTGGAATCGTTCCTATTACAGAAAAGGCCGTAAAGTAAACGCTACTAAAAAGAAACCCTTCCCGCGGGAAGGAGGCCTTTCTTAGGAGGAACGTAACCAAAGACGCGAGTAGAACTTATATTACTCTTATAGTAAATCTAGCTATCGAGTAAACAAGTACCGCGCGAAGGACGCGAAGAAACCCTAGAAAGGAACGAAGCAAATTAATACTATAGCTAGAAAAGAAATAGCTATACTTAAGAAAAGAATATTAACTAGTAACAAACTTAAGGAAATAGGGATCTACACCTAGCTTAAGAACGACTTAGAACTTAACAAGTACTACGCTATAAGATCTAACAATGAATACTCTTTGCCCCTCTAGTCATAAGAGAATAAGTAGTACAAGTCCGATGAGTCAGAATCATCGGAGTTATTAGACAGTACCTCAGGGAACGAGTATAATCTAATAAAACGGAACCCCGAGGTCGGAGAAAATTAGACATTTATTAGAACCTTTATATTAGGTAATAGATAGGTCTACATAGACGGGCTAAAGTTAAACTTCTAGAGCCTACATGCTACTTATGGCAGCAAGCTAGTTACCTTAACTATATATAAAGTAACAGATTATAACGACTATTAGATAACTTTTAAAAGTATTCCGTTAGGACAACTAGTTATTGAGGCTACTAAGCCTTACAACAATAATAACTTAGATAACAAGCCTTAAGAAGAGGTATATCTAGAACTACTGCCATAGGTCGGAGACACCTAGAGGGTATATAATATAACTTTATAGACTAGCGAATGGAGATAGGTAAGCGAACTAGAGTTCGTTGGCCAACCTAAGCCAAACTTCGTAGGAGACCTCCCGAAAACATAGTTAGACCTATACGTAGATAGAACGTATATAGTAGAACGGGTAGACGAGATAGGAGTCTTGTTCTTACTAACGAGAGGCTAAGATAGATATCCATTCCTAGTTCGCTACGCTAGCTAGGATAAGGAAATCTACGCTACTTCCGGAGACTAATAGTTAGTAGTAACTATGGTTATACGAGGAAAGGAACTCCGAGTAATAATAGACTCGGGAGCTATAGGAAACTTCCTCTCCCCGAACTTAGCTAGGAAGCTAAACGTCCCTGTGTCACGAATCACGTGCTCACGGGATACTTGTTATAATAAGAGGCACAACCCTCGACAGGCACATCCAGGTTTCTTATAGTAAATAGGGGTCGCTTAGACTAGCTAAGCGATCCAAGGATTTCTATTGGTCACTGTTACGTGACTAGACTTGATCATGCTTAATTAAGTGAGCAACACTAAGCAAGATCATACGGATTAGAGTAATCAGTATGATCAAGGAAAGCGAAGGTTCTATATAAGACTAGCACGTCTGCCATTAGATAGGAGCTTCGTACTTAACTTAGTTATTAATCTTATTATATTGTTTAACATCTTTAATATAAGTAACAAGTTCACTTCTAAGTAAATAACCCGATAGTCTTCTTCTTATCCTAGTATACTAACCAGCGAACACCTAGCTAAGTTTAGTTAGCCAGTTTAAGTATTTGTTATACTTTGAGCACCTGCTTTAAGTCGAAACTATTACAATAGCTCCTACTACCCCGCTAGTAGCAGGACCGGCCACTAGCCCCTAGGCTAGCCGAGTTAACCTCCCTGAAACCAGCGGAGGGACTACTACGACAAACATTAACACTCCTCGATCAAGAGACGTCGACAATAACGACAACGACGACAGTATACTAGATATACCTAACCTATACAAGGTCGAGGTACTTGAAAACATCAAAGTCAAGATGCCTAATACGTATAACGGAAAGCGAACGGAACTGAACTTGTTCCTTCTTTAGATAGACATCTACTTTAACTTTAATAAAGAGAAGTTTAAGGACGACTATAGCTTTCGCTTAATCTTCGCTATCTCCTACCTTAGGGGACCAGCGCTAGAATAGGCCTAGCCTTACCTTAAAGATTACTTCGACAACAATAGAGGAAATATAACTATAACCAAGGCTATGTTTAGGTCTTAGGGAGGATTCAAACAGGCGATTCGACGAGTCTTCGGAGACTTCGACGCTATCCGTACCGCGGTACGTAACCTTCTAGGTTTACGACAAACCGGATTAGCTATTAACTACGCTAACGAGTTCTAACAATATAGGAACAAATCAGGGTGGGATACCCCTATACTTATAGAAATATTCCAAAGGGGACTTAAGACGTATCTCCGTAAAGAGATAGTAAGACAAAATATAACCTTCTTAAACATTACGACTATGATTAAGACTGTTATCTAGTTAGATAACCGTCTCTAGGAATTTAGGAAGTTATCCCCGAAGTAGGAGAATTAGTCTAAGGGACATAAGCGGTGGAATCGTTCCTATTACGGAAAAGGCCGTAAAGTAAACGCCGCCGAAAAGAAACCCTTCCCGCGGGAAGGAGGCCTTTCCTAGGAAGAACGTAACCGAAGACGTAAGTAGAACTTATATTACTCTTATAGCAAATCCAGCTATTAAGTAAACAAGTACTATATAAAGAACGCGAAGAAACCCTAGAAAGGAATAAAGTAAATTAATACTATAGCTAGGAGAGAAATAGCTATACTTAAGAAAAGAATGTTAACTAGCGACGAACTCGAAGAAATAAGAATTTACACCTAGCTCGAGGACGACTTAGAACTCAACGAGTACTACGCTACGAGATCTGACGACGACTACTCTTTGCCCCTCTAGTCACAAGAGAATAAGCGGTACAAGTCTAACGAGTCAGAATTATTAGAGTTATTAGATAGTACCTTAGGGGACGGATATGATCCGTTAAAATAGAACCCCGAGGTTAGAGAAAATTAGACATTTATTAGGACCTTTATATTAGGTAATAGATAGGTCTACATAGACGGGCTAAAGTCAGACTTCTGGAGCCTACATGCTACTTATGGCGGCGAGCTAGTTACCTTGACCGCCTATAAGGTGACAGATTATAATAACTATTAGATAACTTTTAAAAGTATCCCGTTAGGACAAATGGTTATTAAAGCCACTGAGTATTACGACGAGAATGACTTAGATAACAAGCCTTAAGAGGAGGTACACCTGGAACTATTGCCACAGGTCGGAGACACCTAGAGAGTATACGATATAACTCTATAGACTAGTAAGTAGAGTTAGGTAAGCGAACTAGAGTTCGTTGGCTAACCTAAGCTAAATTTCGTAGGAGATCTCCTAAAACTACGGTTAGACCTGTACACAGATGGGATATATATAGTAGAACAGGTAGATAAGACAGGAGTCTTGTTCTTACTAACAAGTAGCCGAGACAGACATCCATTTCTAGTTCGCTACGCTAGCTAGAGTAAGGAAATCTGCGCTACTTTAGGAGACTAACAGTTAGTAGTAACTACGGTTATACGAGGAAAGGAACTCCGAGTAATAATAGACTTAGGAGTAATAGGAAACTTCCTTTCCCCGAACATAGCTAGGAAGCTGAACGTCCCTATTAGGAAGATAGTACCCTACTAGTTAACGGTAGTGGACGGGATAGAAATAGGATACTAAAACGGGATAATCAACTAAAGTACTGTTCTAATAAAAACCACTATCGACGGACACTGTTTAGACACATAGTTCGATATTGTTGAAATAGGAAGCAAGGAAGCGATTCTTAGTATACCTTAGATTAGAGAATATAATCTAGATATCGATTAGAAGGAAAGAAAGATTACCTTTAGTCGTTGTAGTTACGTAGGTTTATATAAATGACTACAAGGCCGGAACGAAGTTTGCGCTACTTCTTCTAAGGAGCCCGGACACCTAGGAAAGGGTCCTCCATAGGTCGGTAAAGGAGCCGATTCAGAGTTACTTATGTAGTATAGAGAATTTAAGGATTTGTTCGAAAACCCGGAGGACATGCGTGCCCTTCTCGAACATTGCCTATAGGATTACGAGATTAAATTAAAGGAGGGTTATAACCTTAGGAAGCAAAAGCTTCGACCTTATAATTGGAGGAACCTTTAGCTACTCGAGGAGTACGTTAAGGAAGGAATTAAGAAAGGATATATTCGGAAGTCAGAGTCACCGACCGCTTCGAATATATTGATCGCTAAGAAGAAAGACGATCTAAAGGGGAGAGCTTATATTAACTACTGAGAAGTTAACAACGCTACGGTTAAGGACGCTTATCTGTTACTAACCGGCTAATACTTGCGGGATAAGTTAGGCCGAGCTAAGATATTTACTAAGCTTGACTAACGAAACGCTTTTAGCTTAATTAGGATTAAGCCGGGAGATAAATAGAAGACAGTATTTGTCTTGCTATTAGGGCTCTACGAGTACAATGTAATACTATTCAGACTTACGAACGTACCAGCTACTTGTTAGAGACAAAACAATAGTATCCTAGAAGACCTACTAGGAGTAACTGTTATCTATTACCTAGACGACATTCTAGTATATTTAGAACAGAAGGAAGACTATCAGGGACACGTTAGAGAGGTCTTGCGGAGACTCGCTGCTGTAGACTCCCGCCTTAAGTTATTAAAGTACAAGTTCGGAATAACTTATACTATCTTCCTTAGATATGTGATTAGCCCTAGTCAAATAGAAGTTAACCTAGACAAAATTAAGGTAATCGTAGAATAGAAATTACCCGAGAACGTTAAAGACGTCTAATTATTCTAGGGATTCGCTAACTTTTGTCGATAGTTTATAGTAGACTATGCTAGACTATCAAAACCCTTAACGGACTTGACTAGGAAAGATAAGACATTCTCCTAGGATAAGGTAATAGAACAAGCATTTTAGGAAATTAAGAGGCGATTCGCTAAGGAACTAATCCTTAGGAATCACAACGTCGATAAACTAAGCACTATTAAAACAGATGCTTCGGACACTACTATTAGAGCTATATACTTATAGCCTAATAAGAACGGGAAGCTAATACCTGTCGCATACTTCTCGAAAACATTGGATTTAGCTTAGTAGAACTATAGTATCTTTGAGAAAGAACTCCTCGCTATAGTCCTAGCTTTGGATCATTAGAAAATTTACCTTTAGGGTACAAAGTACTAGGTAACAGTCCTTACTAACTATAAGAATCTAAAGACATTTATAATAACTAAGGAGCTTAGTAATAAGAGACTCGCTCGGTGGTTATAAATCCTTGCGGGATTTAATATTGTGATTCGTTATGTTAGCGGAACGTCGAACGTACGAGTAGATACGCTTAGCTAGAAACTAGGCTACGAGGGAGACAAGGAGTATAAAAAGATTACGATCTTAAAGACCCTTGAGAACGGAGACCTTGCCCCAACGATTTATAAAATCGCTACTATAACTAGGGAGAGCCCTTAGGACAATAAAATTAGAGTAGTATAGTTATAAGACAAGATCGAAAAGACAAAGAACGGCAAGATCTAGGTCCCGGACTTATATATAAAAGAATTCATTACGGAGTACTATACGGCACCGGCCTATGGACATTAAGGAGTTCGCCGAACTCTCTAACGAATTAGACGGAACTACTATATTAAGAAAGTAGTAGCCGTAGTTAAGGAAGTGATAGCGGAGTATAATACCTATATTAGGAGCAAGGCTTCCCGCTATACACCCTACGGACAGATGGGCACTACTCTAATACTACTAACCCCTTGGAAGTCGATCTCTTAGGATTTTATAGTAAAATTACCGAAATCTAAGGATCCGATGATAAGCGTCGAGTATAACTCGATCCTAGTTATTATAGAAAGGCTAACGAAATACATAATCCTAGTACTATACAAGGAGTTAAGTACAGCCGAGGAATTAGTATTTACATTCTTTAAAGAAGTAGTCTCGAAATATAGACTAATAGAAGAAATTATCTTAGACAGAGACAAGCTCTTTACCTCATTGTTCTAGATAGTACTCACGGAGCGCTTAGGAGTGAAAAGAAAGCTATCGATAGTATTTCACCCCTAGACAAATAGAGGAAACGAACGTATAAATTAGGTAGTTGAAATATACCTTCGTTACTATATAAATTACTAATAGGACAATTAGGTTAAACTACTACTACTAGTAGAATTCGTATATAATAGCTTAATAACGGAAACAATACTTGTTACGCTATTCTACGCTAACTTTAGGTATAAATTAGAAGCGTATCGAGAACTATTGGCTACGACAATAGATAACTAACTTGCTTATATCTAGGTCTCAAAGATTAAAGGTTTGTATATAGAACTCGTAAGTGAATTATGGTTCGTGGCAGAAAGAAACGCGTACTACTACAATAAACGACGTAGTTAGGAGCCAACGTTAAAAGAGGGGGATAAAGTCTACCTTATATAGAAAAACATTAACATAAGAAGACTAAGTAATAAACTGGACTATAAGAAACTCGGACTATTCAAAATTAAGAAAGTCAGAGGACTATTAAATTATAAATTAGTACTACTAGAGATAATGAACATCTACCTAGTATTCTATATATCCCTGCTCGAACTAGCACCACCGGGAGTACTACTAGCCCTATATATAGAAATTTAACCCGTTAACCTAAACGCTGAATATAAGGTCGAGAAGATTCTTAACTATAGGGTTATTAGAGGACAGATTAAGTACTTAATTAAATAGTTGGATTACCTATACTCGGAGAACACTTAGGAACTAAAAAAGAATATTACCTAGTACTCGGAGGAACTTTAGGAGTTCTACCGCCGAAACCTAGGGTTGCCTATATTTCAGGATTATCTGAGAGGGTCGCGAGGAAGGCTGGGTTAAGACCTAGGTCGGGAAAAGAATTAGAAACATTAGGGTTAGGAAGAGCGGCTAGTCGGGCGGCCTCCTCCTTCCTCTTCGTTTTCTCCTCTTTCTCTTTCTCTTCTTTCTCCTGCTCCTTAGCAGTATTAAGTTCGTCAAGGGTTTTTAGGCTACGACGAACTATATCGATTCCCTGCTCGCGAAGTTCTTATTAACGCTGTTCTAGCTCACGAACACGAGCTAAACCAGCCATGGCTACTTCAAAAGCCATATCTCTTTTAAATTTTAATCGCTCTTCTTCGAGACGGATATTCTAAAGATTATCGTTGGCCGACTAAAGGGCGTTATATCGAACACCCCGACGAACGCACTCCCCGCACTTTTGCGACTTGTTATTTAAAACAAAGTACTTTCGGTTATAACGACGACAGTTAGAGCAAGGTATGATTTTGGAGCCGTAGGATTGTATGGTTTCGAAGAGTAGTATTCGTTGCTTATACTTCTGGGTCTTAGAGGACATAATAAAGAGAACAGAAGGTCGCTGACCCTCTAACGATATTTGTCTGGTCGTACTTAAAAGCTTAGGGACTAAGCTAAGCTAGAAAGGGGATAGTGTCACGAATTACGTGTTTACGTAATACTTGTCATAATAAGAGGCGCAACCCTCGACAGGCATATCCAGGTTTCTTATAGTAAATAGGGATCGCTTAGGATAGCTAAGCGATCCAAGGATTTCCATTGGTTATTGTTACGTGATCATTGGAGCTTGCAGGAGCTTTGCATAGAGCTTTTGGAGCCTCGCATGGAGCTTTTGGAGCTTCACATGGAGCTTTGGATCTTGGGATCCAAAAGAGTATGAAGGTTCTATATAAGACTAGTACGTCTGCCATTAGATAGGAGCTTCGTGCTTAACTTAGTTATTAATCTTATTATATTGTTTGATATCTTTGATATAAGTAACGAGTTTACTTCTAAGTGAACAACCCGATAGTCTTCTTCTTATCCTAGCATACTAACCAGCGAACACCCAGCCAAGTTTAGTTAGCCAGTTTGAGTATTCGTTACATGATGGTCAGAACCGTTACAATTATACTAGGCGTACGAACGATATAAAATCTATAAGATTCTTTAGATTAAGAGAACTATAAATTCTACTAATATAATAACGAAATTAAAGCCCTACTAGGTACTAGTTATACTTATTAATACGAATAAGATTAAGATTATAGTTAAAGAGTAGGTTAAATATAAAGATATTAGTAAAGGATAAAATAACAATAATATAGAGAATTAGTAGATTTAGATAGATTTATAAATTATAAGGTATTAATAGACTTAATCGATATTAGAGGAGAAATTAATAGATTTAATTAGTTAAGAACTTTAGATAATTAGTTATTTTTACTAAGTCTTTTACTTCTTTTAAGTAGGCCTAGTATTACTATAATATCTAAGTGAATATACTCGGTAGCACGGACTACCTAACTAGGCTAGTCCTACCTATATTATAGTAGTATAACTTCTACACCTTTAACTCGGTATATATTAACAATAAGAATAGTCTAATACTAAGTTTTAGCCTCTTCCTGTATTACACCTTATATTTAATAATAAAGTTAAACCAACAGATTAATATAAAAGTATTAATTTTAGATTCTAGCTCTCTAATTAGTCAGAATTGTAAGATACTAATCCTACGAACTTTTAGAACCATATATAACATACACATATTATCTTAACAAGAAATGTTATTTTGTAATCCAATTAATACGGTATTTGATGCTTTTGATTAGTATATTCAATAATCTATTCGCAATCACTTATGAAAACCCCTTACTCATCCTATTCACTGTAACTAAGTAAATGAACCATCCTCTTGCCTACCCCAACCATAAAAAACATAGATTCGTAAACCCATAAACCCCTAAACATCTAAAACAACCCACACAACCTCCACACCACACCATTCCAACAAGCCAACAAATCACCAGATTAGTCAGTCTGTCTCTCTCCACAAACCCGTTTTTAACTCTCAATAACCCTTCCAACTCCTACAGCATTCAACAACAACAACAACCACATACACTTCTACCGTAGAAACCCATTCAGGAGATCCACCAACAAGATATTTCCCTGTATCAACACCTTCCTCGAGATCTATGCGTCTAGTCATATATACACAATGACTATATATCCCACCTATTATAAGCAGAGCGCCTAAAATCCATCGTATAATCCACCAAGTCAAAACATAAAGAGAAAAGAACCCCCCCTCGCCCTTCTTCTCTCACTAAAACCAAAGAGAACCCAAAACGAAAGAGAAACGCACATCTTTTCAAAAGAACCCTAAACCAACAGAAAGTGAAAAGAAGCATAAGCAACGATATTATCCAAAACAAACCCTCTCTCTCCTATCACTATCACCCAATCCCACCCAATCTCTCTTACACACACCCCTCACAAACACGCCCCCCCAAAAAAGAAAAAGTCACGAAAAAGCCATCACACCCAAGCCTAGGTACACCAAGAAACCCCCCTACTCACAGGTCCCTCACAACAGCACCCCAAAACTCCAAAATCCCAACCAACCAACCAAAGTATCACACATAATCACAATCACACTCCCACTCACAAGCACACTCACATTAAAAGCCCCTTCCTTCATTTTTAAAAAAAACAAAACACATATACACATACCCAAGGGAGAATTATATGTATATATCCACTCACCTACAGTCCCTACAGTACCTACCTATCTCCCTTAGACATCTTCCCGAATTGAAAATTAACCCACCAATGACCACCGATCAGCCACTTCCTTAAAGTCTTTGAGGAGTGTCTCTGTGTTAGGACTGTAAGGTATGGGAAGAGAAGAATAATATCATCACAGTAACAAGGTATAAGATCTATCATATCTCACCCCACCCCACCACCACCCACGAGAATTCGAAGCCGGCAACAATTGCAACACTACTCTCCCTTATATCTATACACCCTTCCCCCCCTCTCTCCCCCTCATCACCCCATCTCCCTCTCTTTAAACAGCCCCTCATCTCCCCTCTCAATCTCAATCCATCTAACTCCCAACTCCCAACTTCCAAGTCCCCAGATATCTCCTCTGACCCGAACCTCCAACCAACCAACCTAACCTAGAAGAACCCCCCCTACCACGTAAAAACCAAGAAAGAAGGCGTAACATACCAGACCCAGCTGCTGCTGTACTACACAGCATGGTAGCGGAGTAGTTAGTCAGTCAGTCAGTCACTCACTCATAAGAACCTCTCGTTATTTATTTATTTATTTATTTAAAAGCGTAGCCTGTTCCCGATCTAGATATGACCGACAGAGAGGTTCTTGTGCCCCTCTCATCAGAAGGGGAACCATAACTCTACTCTACTCTACTCTCTAATTATTATCGACATTCCACCGTAAGTAAACCCACGCTTACTAAACGTGTTAGACTCAACTCAAGTCAAGTCACATACATACATACACGATCAAAATCCCTCATTACAAGTAGAAAATATGCAAAGGGGTAGGTCATTTCAATAAATACATTCACTCACAACAAGAAAACCCTTCACACAAGACTAAAATATAGTTCACATTCTAAGACGGAGAGAGGGAGCCATTATATCAATCAACAAACAAAAAAAAACACGACAAGAGTTAAATAAAAATCCCTAACCACCCTACTCGCTCCACCTCCATCTATAGAAGTATCATACAACCCCCCAAAATACCCTTCGTATCCATTCCACCCCCAACACAGCGAAGAAAAAAGTCGAAAGTCGAATTTATGTACATCCAACGCTTTCTCTTTACTACCTCTGGCATGACCGGGACCCCCCCCCCCCCAAAACCGATGTTCTGTCCGAGTCAATGTCTGTATTGTTTAATTTTCCGGTAGAGACAAAAAAATAACCTTCATGTCAAGACCGTTTCTTTACCCCCCTCGCTTTCCTTCTTCGTTTTCTTTGTACAGGAATTAATCCAAACAAATCGCCTGTCCGATGCAACAATATAAAAAAGGAAAAAATAAGACACCTCGTTCCGCGCACAGCCAGCTGCCGAGTCTCGACGACACCGCTGCGAGGGAGATGCAGAGTAAAACAAATAACACCAGTCCCAAATATCTGTCGAGGGTCAATATCCCGACAGTGTACAACGCCTATTAAGTCCTTTCATTAATGGTCATAACCAGCTCCCCTTTGCCATGGACTATGAAAATGTTAGATTTATTCTTTTTTGAATCTCGAGAATGAGGGACTTACCTAGCATTATTCTGGCCTCGGTTTTGGTTTTGGAAACTTGCCGGACTAGCACTGTTCGCCGCTCTAAAATTTTGAGACAAGTTAGAATTTGAATTATTATCCCGATATGGGGCTGCCAGCGGCGCTGGTGAGCCATTGGCCGATCTATCCTGGTAGATGGGAGGTGTTCCTCTGGCACCGGTAGGGAAAAGTGGTACTGACGGATCAATGGGAGAATGAGGAGGTTCTCTGTAATTTGCGCCAGAGTTCGCTGTAGATGGTGGGAGTGGCATATTTGCTGGGTTTCTCATCGAGTCCGAGGACCATGAATCATTGTCGTCATCCAAGTCCAGGTTGTGCTTGTAACCTCCCTTACCGTCTCCGCGGGCAGTTGCTCCAAGGGCGTCCAACTCGGTAGTAAGCTGAGTTTGCGACTTAACGAAAGAGGCACGGTCATCGCTCATTGGCTGGTATCGGGTGTCTGGGTTCTTTCGGATGAATGCATAGACGGTAGCGATCAAGACGAGAATGAGGAGGACTAAGGAAAAGGCTGCGTTGAGGATGAAGAAGATGACACCCATGATACCAGTAACTATGCCAGGCTGGTTGAAAACCTCGGTAAATACCAAAAGGAATATGGTGTTGATAAAGTTGATTGCACAAATGGCGATGTTGAAACTATTGGTGCTCTTGTCCATCCATGGTCGAATAACACTGGCACCAATCAAAGCAGCAGCTTCAATGAGGAGAAGTGCAATAGCCTGAACCGTTCCGGCGTTTTGTCCAAATGCAATGAACATTCCCTTGATGAGAATGTAAACCAAAAATGGGAGGATAAAGTAGTAGGCGGTGGCTCTGAATTGGACATAAAGGAATCCCCATTTGTTGAGTGCTGCAGGGTCAGAATACAAGATATATGCTGGGTTCTTGTGCATCTCGACTGATCGCTTTGCAATTCTGATGACCTTCATGGCGGCCCATGCAAGAGTTCCAGTCATTCCAAAAAAGAAGAAAATCGCGAGGACGACCTCAGCTGGCGAGTCAACCTCTGTGAATTCCCACAAGCAGAGAATGGTCATTTGCGGATAACCAATCAAAACCATACGGAACATGATGCCCTTGAGAACTGTGAACCATCCGTTTCGGAAATCTTGGAACTTATCAGATTTCATCCATCTCGCCTTAACCGCAACTTCGCAGAACCCCTTGAACATGGCCACGAAGATGATAGTAAAAACGATAAAAATGGAGTAAAAGGCGAGACCAGTTAAGAAGATGTTGGAGGCCTCAATGTTAGCCCTGAATGCAACACGCTTGATACCTCTGACGATGTAAGTTCCCGTTACAGTTTCGGTACCTGCATTGTTGCTACGAGTGTGGAGCTCGTGAGCACGGGTGAGCAAGGTAATTGTCTGATCCATTGTTCTCTTAGCCAGTTGTCCAACGGAACGTTTTTCAACCTGAACCGAAGTTGTGGTGAGGGTGTTGAGAAGGGTGTCTGGTGTTCCTCCAGTAGACTTCTGATACCAAGTTGCGATCTTTTGCATGAAATCAACCTCGATGATACCCATCGTCCAATCAAAGTTCTGGGTCCAGGATTGAACAATTGGTGGGAGAGAGACAGCTGTCATTCCAATGATTGCCTGTGCCTGGAAATACGCAAAGAGAGAAAGAGCATTAGCAGCAACGTGGGCAGCAGTGTTAGAGTGGCCGAGACCAGATGTAACGGCCGATGCTACCAATGCCAACCCTGCAATTACAGCAGTTGTCCATCCCACACCCTTTTGGTCGACGGTTTGGCCATTGGACAAATTGGCTTCTACGCATGCAAGACTGACGAGTGGGTTGGCGGTAGAGTTGATGTGAATCTTGACATTGGCATCTAGATCTGGTACACCATAAGCAATACCGGGAATCTGGTTGATGACACTTTGCTCAAGTTGGATGTTGGAATTGATATCGAGTTGTCCCGTGGCCATAGGGCACATTCCAGTCATGTCCTTTATGCTGCAAGGGTCGAGGATTTTGTTGACGACGGACAACCCGTAGGCGGCGACCTCGATTCCGAATGTAACATTGCCTTGAATTGAGGAGACACCGACGATATCGAATGTGAGTGTTCTGTTATCTGGTGTGAATACGACATTGAATAAACTTGCAGTGAAGCTGGAATTAGACTGGCAGGAGTTAAGGGATTTGGATTCAATTAAGCGGATGGCAGAGGCGTCTGAGAGTAAAGAAAGGAAAGATGTCGCGAAGACGACCGGTGACAGTATTGAGGTTCGCATGTTGGTGAGGTTGTGTCGACGAGGGCCGTCGTGGCGGCGAGGCTATAAGTGGTATTTTTCCCGGTCGTGCCGATCCAAGTAGAACCAAGACTTTGTTGTCGTCTTGTCCTTTTTCCCTCCTAATGTATCGTCCGTTCGCGTTCACGATGGAATTACAATGCGCAGTGGGTGGGAGTGAGAGATGTGATATCGAGGAGGGGCGTGATGGCAATGGAAGTCGAGTATCGTGTCCAAAAAAGCTGGCAGCGTGGAAATGACGAACGAGGAGGCGCTGAAACCAGGAATTTCGCAGACAAGATGTGGGTTCCAGCTCACAAACGAAGGAATGCTGCGAGGCAGAAGAAGAAGAAGGCAACGGAGAAGGAGAAAGGGAAGAAAAAGGGCCAAGGTCGAGGTCGAGGTCGAATCGAGAACGAGAGAGATATCGACGACGTCGTAGACGGGGTGAGAGAAGTTGTTGATGGGGGGTGGTGGTGTTGGAGGTGTTAAGAGATGAATGCAGGAGGTTCGGGGCGCGAAGTTGGAAAGGAGAGGGAACGGACGAGGGACTTGCGGGCGGGCGGGTGGCTGGCTAGCGTGTGGCAGGGTGAACCGAGCGATGAACGATGAAAGCGGGTGACTGGGGGGGGGTAAGGGTAACGAGGATAGACTACGGCGAGGAACAAGCACACTGCACGTCTGCAAGGAGGCTGGTACGTAGTTCTGCAGGTATTGGCTGGGCGAGGGCAAGTGCGGTGGGCTTGAGGGAGGTTGGGTTGAGGCTGGGGCGAGGGTACGAAGCGCTAGGGCGGACGTTAAGCGCAGCAGTGTTCGCATCAACATTCACTGAAGGAATACCTGCACCGAGCACTGAGCACCGGCCGGATGTGTCGCTGCCCAGCCTCGCAGGGTCGGCATGTAGTGTGGCTCTAATAAATGGCTTGCGTGGCTCTATTTCCCGCTTCGTATTGGCCTGAAGACTGTCATCAGCAGCTGGGCTTACTCGCTTCTCCAGCACTGCCTCGTCAGCCAACAATACAGCCAATACCGACAGCAACAGCCCTCCGAGGCGACTGGAAATTGGCTTGAACGCCTCTTGTCTTCGTCTACGCGGCTACCAATGTTCTTGGATTTCTTTGATGGATTGGTTGTCTCATCGCTGTAGAAGTCAATACTTGAGAGAGACGACTCTACTTGACATGTTTGACTTCACTTCGTGCGTGGGATCCAAAATAGAATTCGCTAGGTAGTAGGTAGCTCCTCGCAAGCAACCGCTTCTGGTGGGAATCCTGCTGGAATTGGAATACGACAATCTACGCATACTTTATGCTTGTTCTTCATCTCTCACTCCCATCTCCATCTCACCACTTCGCCGAACAATACACCATTCTGAGTAAACACCATCGTGGCAGCGATTTCCGGCCGGTTCGTACGGAGGGTAAAGATGACTTCATCTGTACAGATTTGCGCATCAATCGCTGAAATTGTTCATCGCAAGAATGCGTTGCGACAAGCGTCGTCGGGTGCCAATACCTGATCCCGGCGTGGTCAAGGTTGTTAGATCTCAACACCTAGCGTAGGCTGCGTAGCCCAAGACTTGGCCGACCCATGACCCCATCAAAAGGATAAAGGATGCTCCTCGCACAACTTTCCAATTGGCGATGGTTGTCACGATTGAACATCTCCATCTCCACTTCCACTCCAGTCCTCAGATTCGGATCCGCGGGTACGGAGCGTACTCAGGTACTGTGCATGTAAAGGATAGTGCTGTAACACATCGCGTATGGCCTTGTGGAGTTCATTTCTTCATTCCAGGGCACCACCGTTTCCAACCACCATACCCGCTTGCACAGCCTCCTCGAGACAAACGCAACCATGACTGTCCGGTGGTAGCGGCCTCAAGAAAGCTTGTGCTAATCTGATGACGGCTGGAATGCCACTTACGGATGCAGCCAAATTGGATCTTCAGGAACCCTCCTTTCAACTCTTGGAATTGATAATTATAGGAATAAACATTCACAATAAATTCACCATCACCGCAGTTGTCAGTTGTCCACTTATTCAAGGGAGCCCCAAGACTCCGAGGATACCTGACCAGTATGAGGCCCCCGCGGCAAACAAATCGGATGGGTCATCATGGATGAATAATGTCATGCCATGTTGCTCAAACCTAGACTGTAATTGATGAAGCGACAGGTGTATCAGGTCGGACCTCGTCTGGATTCCGTTGCCTGCCAACAGGAAACCAGTGGCCAGAGCAATTGTTCCGTGTTTACAATTTTACCTTCTCACGAGTCACAAAACTCGGAAGTCCTCGAGAATTAGTCTTCGGTCACTTTATGATTTCCTGCTTCCATGTTGATCTTCCGATCTTCCAGATGAAAGAAAAGTCTTTCCACCCAAATCTATTTTTAGACCTGTCAAAGAAGTGGACGTTGATCACGAGAACGTCAGGTGATATTGAACTCTTCGTCCTTGAGGAGGTGAAATTGTCGATGAGTTTTCAACTTTACATTGGAAAAGCTGTACAAATGTCTAGGAATACCCCGGTGAAGCTTTACCATTGACTGTGTAGTGGGGATGATGTCGTTTCCTCGGTTCTTATTGCTTTCTCAATCCCCGCCGCTTTTCCCTGACAGGTAATTGAGGCTGTACCTAGGTATTATCAGTCGTGGTTAACACTACCTATTAGATCAATCTAAATACGGAAACCCTTTATTTCGTGTTCTATACTCGTAGATCGTATCGCTTTTGACTATTATCCCCATTTTGTTGGCCAATAGCAACCCCGCGGACCGACAATCTGGTCAGGGCCTTCGTATCTCTTTGACATCACATACATCCTTGGCATCAGAACGCTCATCTACAACACCATGCCCAATCGACTTCCACGCCTTCCACGCCTCACACCGAGTGTCCGAGGTACTATCCGACCTATACGGCTACATCAAACAAGATCGTTTTCATCCTGTTCACGATGTCTCACCGATGGCGTCTACGGGGAGCTTACAGCTATGCGAACGCGAACGCCCTTCATTGAGGCGTTACGGGCACAGCAGAATGAGACGAAGACCCGTGAATCAATATCTGCTGAGAAGAAGCCTCGAGAATTGACACCAAAGACGATGGCTGATAGCTATCATCGTGTTGTGAGTCACATGACAAGTATTTCTGGGTCCAAAACTGACAGGCTGGAAGATATTGCCGTTGGCCAGAGATCCGTGGCTTCTGGACTCGTATATCAATGCTTCCGGTCACATTCGACTCGGCACATTGTTTATGGACTTAGATGCTCTTGCTGGAGTTGTGGCTTATAAGCACACTGGTGATTCAGTTATGACGGTGACTGCTGCTGTTGATAGAATCACGCTTCAACGTCCCTTGAGTGAGATCTGTGATTTGGAACTTAGTGGTCGAGTTACATTTGCTACAGGAAGAAGTAGTATGGAAATCTCCTTACAAGTTGCCAAAGCACCGAAAGAAGGGGAAACATCAAAAGAGGAAGATATTCTCCTGACCTGTGCATTCACCATGGTAAATTTAAATCTTGACACTCTCACTTAAAATACGCAATAGTGATTGATAACTCCCCAGGTCTCTCTGGATCCAGCAACCAAAAAACCAGTTCAGATCTCCCCGCTCACCCCAACTACGGCAGCGGAAAAGACTATCTTCAGTGAAGGAGAAAAGAACTACAACCTCAAAAAAGCCGCCTCCAAACTGGCTCTGCGAAAACAAACACCCAACGATGAAGAATCAGATCTCATCCACGCCCTCTGGCTCCAACAACTAAGCTGGCACGATCCAAACACCGATACCAGGAGACCAGACAACGCTTTAAGCATGGCCAGTACCCAAATCCAAAGCGTTCAAATCATGCAACCCCAATTGTGAGTTCCTCCCCTTGTTTAAACCTCTTCCCCAAACCCCCCTTAACAAACTAACGCGACAAAAGTCGCAACCGCCATAACTTCATGATCTTCGGCGGTTTTCTCCTCAAAACCACGTTTGAATTGGCATTCACATGCGCCTCCTCCATGTCTCACACCCGCCCAACATTCATCGCTCTAGACCCGTCGACATTTGAGAATCCCGTGCCTGTAGGCTCGGTTCTGTACCTGACGGCTACAGTAGCGTATACGGACTCACCCCTCCTTGCAGAAGGAACGAAAGGAAGTGAAACAGGAAGATTATTGGAGGAGCAGAAAGTGAGTGGGGAGGGGATGACGAGGGTGCAAGTCAGGGTCGATAGTAAAGTCAAGAGTATGGATCACGATGGAGAAACCAAAGGGACGGGGGTTTTCAGTATGTTTTTCTCTTCTCTGTTCTCTCATTCTCCCTCTATCCCTCCTCCCTCTCCAGATCAACTCCCTTCTTCCTTCCTCACCCCAATTAGTGCAAGACTGACCACTACACAGATTACACCTTCGAAGTAAAACGCGATATCAAAGTCATCCCCGAGACGTATGCTCAATTCATGATGTTCCTCGATGCACGGCGTCGATCGCTGCTTTTGAATCGTCATACTGAGAATGGACAGGGGAAGGGTGGTTTGATGACTTAGGATACTTCCTACTGTATTTCCTTTACTGAGCTTGTTCGTTCTCTGTGTATATTATTGGTACCTACAATCAAATCAAAAAATTCAATTGCGGGATGATATCCTAGACTCCTTGTCCTGTAACTTTTGTCTTAAATGAGGATGTGATGGCTATACAATTAGTTGCCAGAAAAGTCTTCCTTATCAACAAAGCATCCCCATCTATCCTTCACCTCAGATCTATACTCCATATCTCCCCAGGGAAATTTACCATCTTACCATCTTACCTTTACCATCAAATAAGACTAACACTCCCCCCCAAGCTCTCTTAATCTCTAGCAGAGTCCCAGCACCTCACCTCCCTAGAATTTCCATAACATACCAGCACAACAAGAAGCTACTATAACTCGGTAATTTTACAAACTTCACAGGCGGGGATAAATTTCTTTACCCTTATTATACTGTATAAGGATAAAGATAAGGAAATCAAAAGACTAAAGTAATAACCTTGGTATCTTACGGCGTAAGGAAAACGCCACTGTAAGTCTTATGATTTTATAAACTGGTTAAGTTGCTTTTATAGTACTAGGTTCTGAAGAGTTTTCTACTTATATTAGCTACGGCAGTTGATGATATAATATAGTACTTTTATAGACTTCTTTGTTACAGTAAGGGATTATAAATTATAAGGTAAGGAACCGACCTTACTTTTTTTGAAGTATATGAAGATGAAGATGAGTTCACCAGATCCTTGGGATGGGTGATGTAACGACCTCTAGTACATCGGTTTGAATTAATTGAATTGACCTGATAAAAGGTATCCCCACCTTATAAAGAACGTCGTTTCTTCTCTCCTCTCAAGATGACCATCCGATGTTTAGTGAAGTGCTTGTAGCCTACTACTCTTAAGGACGGTACCGTTGAACGCGAGAACCATGGGGATATAAATCCGTCCGACCCCTTCTCCTACATTTTACAAAAATTGTCCCGATTCTCCCTCTTAAACCTCATACATGATACCTACCCCGTGAGCTAGTAGATATCCCCCCCTCCCCCCCCTTTGTCTTTTTTTAAGATCCAAGATTCAAGGAAGCCGATCGAATATAAATTAAAGTCCAGTCCATGTCTACATCAACATCCAAGCTTTCGAACTCCCTCTAAACCCCTATACTATAACGAACTTCATACCCAGGATTCTGATCAAAAGCCTTTGAGTCTGATTCCTTACTACGCACATATGAAGCTAGACAAACTCAAGCCTTGAAAGATAGCCTCGCTTCGGAATTATTTGAGGCAAATGAAAGTACAAGACCGAATTATAGAAAGGAAATAACACCACCTCTCCCTACAGAATGAAAAACGACTGCGCTGAGTGATGTCTAAGCGATTCTTCTTGTGTGTTCTGATTAGTCTGTTTCTTGTTCTAGTAAAGATTACAGATTGAAATTCGGGTGATAAGAGAGTGAATGTTACGCTAGTGATTGGTAGAAAGTGGTTTCATGTCGTTCTATGCTTCTTTCTGTCTTAGACTCTTACTTTTGGAAAGTCCAGGGAGGGGGAGAGTGTTTATCTGCTTAAAGATGCCAGAGTCTGTTATTATGTTTCTTACATTCTTTCCACCTGAATTGAAGGGGTGGAAGCTGAGGGCTAATGCTATATTGGAACTCAAGCAACTTACTTACTTAGCAAGGTGAGTTGAATAGCTATTTGACCACTTAAGTCGAGTTGTGTTAAATAGGAGCGATTTCTTAACTCAACTTAATAACTTGATTTTATACGCTGGTCAAGGTTCTCACGGTACTTATTTTCTCCGTAACAATAAAGTGTACACCGTGAGACTAAGTAGATGGGACTTCGAAAGCAACTTAAAACACCAAAGGCTCGCTAGACTCGCAGGTACTGCAGATGGGGAATTGGATAATATACGAGGTTAGTAGTCTGTATTTCAATTTTGTTCTATCTATACTCGTTCGATTACTCTTGCTTATTTGTTTCCACTGGTTGTACCAAAACGGGTTGTTATACCTGTATTTAACAGACTTGTTATTATACTAAGTAAGGATTCTAAAAAGCTTTATTAATGTTTCAAGATTATGTAGCCGGTCTCCTAAACTACTCTTCTAATATCGTGAAGTTGAAATTTAAACTTGAGGAGAAGAGTTTTTCTACTCCTTCTACCAGGATAAAAAGGGTGTAATTCACGCTCGTGTTTAGGTTACTAAGATCGGATGGTTTAGGAAGCGAAAGCGCAAGTAAGACTTCAGATACCTCATTTTAGGAATAGTAAGGACGATATTTTAGGATTGTTTTAAAGACAAGATTAGATACTAAGATATACTACTAGTTCTTAGGAGGTGTAAATATTAGAGGGGCTCGGTTTGTGAAATATAAGGAGCTTAAGAAGTAGAAGAAGTAGAAGAAGTAGAAGAAGTAGAAGAAGTAGAAGAAGTAGAAGAAGTAGAAGAAGTAGAAGAAGTAGAAGAAGTAGAAGAAGTAGAAGAAGTAGAAGAAGTAGAAGAAGTAGAAGAAGTAGAAGAAGTAGAAGAAGTAATTAACTTAAATAATTAAAATTAATGAAACTTACTAAAGATTCTAAAAGACTTGAAAAACAAAAATAAATATATATTTATTAAGATAATATTATTAATAAAATAATCTTATAGTTTATTTATAGAATTCTTTTCTTATATTAATAGAAAAGTTTTATTATAATAATATAATTTAACATTTTATTTATAGAATTCTTCTCTTATGTATATTAAACTTCTTTTATTAAAATCTTTTATTAAAATAATTCTTTTATTTATTTAAATTAAATCTTTAATTAAAGATTTAGTTTTTTTAAATATTAGAAGAATAATTAAAAAAACTAAAAACTAAAAATATAAATAAAAGTATATTAAATAGTTTCTTTAAATAAGTTATAATAATTTATATTTTATTAAATAGTTAAGAGTATTTAAATAGAGTTTAAATTATAAAATAAAATATTATTATCATTTAATTTAAAGTTTTAATATTTATTATATTTCTCTTAAAATTCTAAATAATAAAATTAATTATTTAAAGAATAAATAATATAATCCTTTTATTTATTTTAAAGTATAATTAAAATATTTTCTTTTTTAAAGAAGTTTATTAGTTTAACTTATTATTAAATATAAGAGATATAATATAGGAAGAGGCTAAACCTTAGTATTAGACTATTCTTATTATTAATATATACCGAGTTAAAGGTATAGAAGTTATACTACTATAATATAGGTAGGACTAGCCTAGTTAGGTAGTCCGTGCTACCGAGTATATTTGCTCGGATATTATAGCGATACTAGGCCTACTTAAAAGAAGTAAAAGACTGTGAAGGTTCGATTTCGAGTTTTATAGTGAATGGATTCGCTTGAGTGAATATGGGTATTCGGCCGTAGCTATTTAGTTAGTTCTACCGCGAGGAGTTCTCTCCTTCTCTCCTTGCGGACAATCTAATCAATATCCTACCCTGACAAAGACTTAGTATAAATAACTAATTATCTAAAGTTCTTAACTAATTAAATCTATTGATTTCTCCTCTAATATTAAGTCTATTAATACCTTGTGATTCGTAAATCTATCTAAATCTACTAATTCTTTATATTATCGTTATTTTATCCTTTACTAATATCTTTATATTTAACCTACTCTTTAACTATAATCTTAATCTTATTCGTATTAATAAGTATAACTAGCACCTAGTAGGGCTTTAATTTCGTTATTATATTAGTAGGATTTATAGTTCTCTTAATCTAAAGAATCTTATAGATTTTATATCGTTCGTACGCCTAGTATAATACTATTACGTTAATTATAAGACGCTTCTCTTTTATTATACTAAGTTTTATTAAGTATTTATATATCGACTTAGAATCTATATAAATTATTAATTTAAATATCTTACCTAGAATAGCCTCTAGCGTTAACTTAATAACCCCTACTATATTAAAACTACTACTTAAAGTATATAACTTAGATACTAATATACTTTATATAATTTGTTTATATTTTATAGAACTTTAGTATAAAATAACCGCGTTATTATTCTTATCTATTAAGTTACGTATAAAATATAGCTTATTTAGGAGGAAAGGTTAGTTAAATTTATAAAAGAAGTATTTATAAATAATATAAGCTTTAGGAAGTTAATATCTAAAGGTATATATTTAAGTCTACGCTTTAGATTATCGATTAACTATTAAAGGTACTTATTTAATATATTAATATTACTCTTTTATAAAATAATCCTTATAAATAATACTATAAGTACTAATAATATTAGTAACTCTATTAGTGTGACGGTTCTGACCATCTCGTGCCACTTGTATCACGTGGCGTCGCTTAGCGACCCACACCATGTATGTAGACTCGAGCTCTCCTCTTCTCCTCAGCTTAGAATCTTCGAATAAGACAGTTCTACGATTCCATAACCTACACCTTGGACGCCCACGGGCAACATATCGTACGTGTCGTTACATTATTCTAAGCTCTCCTACACTGCCTGGGAAGGCTTTACTGAATATCCCTTCCTGTCTATCCGTCGCGGTAGAAGGACCCTACGATCCTCATTTGCCCAGCCGCAGAGCTTTTCAAAGGGACTTGAGAAGATAAGAGAATTATACTAGATTAATAACTAGTTAAAGGTTCTTATTATAAGAAAAGAGAGAACTATATTTTATATTTAAATATTTTATTATTATAACTATACTTATACTAAAATATTTACGTAAAGTAGAGTATCTTATAAGTACTATTAAAGTATTTCTTAGCTGTTTTTTCTTAACTTATAAAAGTAGTAAAACGTTCTTTTGAGCTACCTATTCCTTCCCTAGGTCTAATACTAGAAGAGATTCGCTTTCTATATCTACTTTCTACCTTGTCCTTACCTTCAATTACTACTCTAGACCTTACCCTCGCCTTTGAAAAAGGCTTAAAAAACGGAAAGTCCTACCGAGGTACGTAGGAAAGGTCTACCGTAGGCTTCAGGTTTCTTAGCCTATAAATAAAGGGTCTAGAGTAGTTTTTCTCAAGATTCCTTCCTTCCTATTACACAAACCCTTCAGAGACCCCTCCCTACCTATATTAGGCTCGATACATAATCGAATTCGAAGCTTTTCCTTGATCTTATACCTCTTACTCTACTTCTCCTTCTTCTATCTTACGATAACCGCCCTGGAGATACTTCACAACCCTCTCAAACCCCTCACAGCTCTCACACCTCTTAAAACGCCTCCGAGAACACAGAAATCATGGACGAATCCAGTAGTAGTAATACTACACAGCACCAAAAATCACCTTCACCTTCTCTCACTTCTCCTACCCTTCACCCCAAAGCCGATATCGAATTCTACACCAAGCCTTTCCTCTGGAATACAAGCAATTTCACCAAAGGTTTTAACATCGACACTAATCAATTCCGAGAGATAGAGGAGTGGGTTATAGATCTCTTACTTCTAGACGGTTTATACGCAAAGGAAATAGATTCAGAGGTGCAATGGAAACTCATGCAAATCGGAGAGGCTCTCACGGCTCAGTTTCCCTGCCTTACAAAGGTGGGAATCCCGGAATTCTGGTCGGTGGATGCTAGGAGGGCTTTGGTAAAAAGTACGAGGAAGGGGATGAGAATAGCGGGGGAGAAACTCGGGGCCCAGATCGAGCGGAAAAAGAAAACGGTTCGGAAGGATAAAGGGCTTTCTAAGGTACCAAAGGTACAAAAGGCACCAAAACCCCGAAAAATCAACCGATTAAAGCGTAAAACTCGAGCCCAAGACCTTGATTACAATGAGGACGACGATAGTGAGGATAGGGAGGGAAGGGAGAACGATACACCAGCTACAAAGAAGAAAAGGGTCCTCGCAAGGATGGAAAAGGCAAAAGAATACGCTGTTACACCTGTTTGTGAGGGCTTTCAAGTCTTGCGACCCTATAAACAGTGTTCTTTTGTTATCAAGGTACTCGGGGCTCCGGATATGGTTCAAAAAATCTCTCTTAAAGACCTTATCGAGCCGGAAAACCTCCCTAGAGAATTAGAGGATATCGACCCAGATTTCTTGAGTTTCGGCATTCTAATAAGTAATCTCCAACAATCCGGGCTTGTTTCCTCCCTAGGAGATCGCCTCTGCTATCGTACTCTCGGAGAAGGCACTTATCCCATTATTATAGCCTCGAATGCGGATCTCAAGAATGCTGCTATCTCTTTACGTACTATCGGAGCATCCAAGTTGAATTTAGAGGTGGTACCAGCTGGAATACCTACTTTCCCTACCGTAAGTACCTAAAATCCCTCTTTTCTATGCTTAACTAACATTTCCAGCCTCCCCTACAAAACGAAACACACTTCCCTACCCAAGAACCCACGCAAAGTACCTACCACACCTCTCACGCCTCTGAAACCACCTTTCCCTACTACTTCTCACCCGAAAACAACGGAGAAAACGAGTCTACTACACAAAATCACCTTTTCCAACCTGAAACCCCCGATTTTCTAGCTGAAATAGACTTTGATATCTTCGAACCCCTTTTTCAAGATGTACCGCCTACCTTTCCCAGTTCTGAGTATGCGCAAAATAACGAATTTGATGTCGAAAAGTACCTCCAGGGGGCGATTCGATGGGAGGAAGAATGAATTTAGTTGTGGCCCTTCTCTTTATTTTCCTTTTGAAGATACCACGAAAAAGTAATATCTAGCATGGCTTTCCCTTTTTTTTCTCCTTACTAAGAACTTCCTTGCATGTATTTAACTATTATTATTATCTTTAATCCTATAAAGCATCTAATTCCATTTCCTATACGTGATTTCGTAGATGTAAAATGGAGTTATTACGCTTCTTATATTCTCTATACCTTGGTATATCACATAACCGCCCTCCTCCTTAATACAAGTAACTAGATCCCATTTTCCTTTACTACTCTACCCCGAAAAACGCCTTAAAAACTAGATTAAAATATATCCTATAGACCTAAAAATCACATAACCGGCCTCCTCCTTAATACAAGTTACCAGATTTCATTTTCCCCTACTACTCTACTTCGAAAAACACCTTGAAAACTAGAAAAAGATTCATTCCATAGACCTAAAAGTCACATGACCGACCACCTCCTTAATACAAGTAACCAGATCCTATTTTCCTATAGCTTTTCTCTATAACACCCTCCTCGAAACTTAACAAAAGATATATCCCATATACCTAAAAGTCACATGACCGGCCTCCTCCTAGATACAAGTAACTAGATTTCATTTTCACCTACTACTCTACTTCGAAAATCACCTTAAAAACTAGATTAAAATATATTCCATATACCCGAAGGTCACATGACCGGCCTTGTCTTGTACCCCAGATTCCATTTTCCTACAAGAATTTAACCAGAATTCGCAATGTCAGGTTATTTCGACATCGCCTATACCCCCAGAAACAGAATCAGAGCCTATTTTGACAGCGGTGGTTGTACTACGACATACACATTTTAGGGGAGAAGAATTAGAGAGATAGATCTAAGATAAAGCTAGGTACGAACTTGTTGTGAATTTTTGTGGAAGGGAAGGGGAGGGGTACAGAGGTGTAGAGATAGTTAGGGGGTGGTTAAGAAATGGTCAGAGGATAGCTTAGATTATATAAAAGGGTAGAGATGTAAAATAGACTTAGAAGACTACAAGTTAATAACTTACAAACATCTGAAAAGCGTCAAAGGGGTACCAATACTCCCCTTCACACTAAGAACTCTAGACCTACAAAGAAAGGCAAAAATTACGAATTCAAAAGAAGATGCTTTTATTCCAAGGTCCTTATATTCCCAAGACCTCCTACGCAAACCTATAAAACTCCGGCGCATACTCCACCAACCACCCCTTCTCAATCCGACTAACATCCCTAACATACGTCTTCCCCCCCATCTCCATAACCTCATGAAAAACCACCCACTCCGCCTTGCGATTAAACATCAACGAGCTGGGGTGGGCATACAACACCGTCCCCCCGGCCACATTCCGAAACGTCCCATCGGGCTGCATCCTCGCCGCATGCGCAAAATACCCCGTCGTGAGACACCGTCGGATTTGCTCCCCTTTGTCGGGTCCGCCGACGGATAGAGGCTGCAGGTTGGGGTTGGAAGAGAGAGATTCGGGGATGGGAATTCCGAAGCGTTCGAGGTAGCGTTTTAGTTGGGCGCGGATGGAGACGGCGCGTGTGAGGGCTTTGAAGTTGAGGTAGTGGTCGTGGCAGAAGCGTGCTTCTTTTTTGCCTTTGGTGATGAATGCTTGGTAGATGTTTAGGAGGGTGATGTGGTCTCCCTCCTCGACGGCGAATTTTCGTCGTGCTGTTTCCATTTTCTTCTTCTCCCCGTGGTGGGGGACCCAGATTGTGCCCCCGAGAGAGGTCATGGCTGCTATGGTTAGGATTTCGCTGACGCAGCCGAAGGTCTGTGATGAGAGGAGCGTTTTGGCCATCATGGGTTCGACTGCTAGTTCGGCCATGCGGGTTCCGAGGGGTTGGGTGAGTTTGGCGTAGGTGTCGAGGGCGCCGAGGGAGTAGAGGAGTTCGAGTGCTCGAATGATAAACTCGGATGGGGGGGAGGTCAGGAAAGGAAAGCGGACTATATTGTCGATTCCTAGGGCTTTGAGCTGAAGAATCACGGGTGCCAGATTGGAACGTTGGATTTCTGGGATTGTAGATTCTGATAGTTGTTGGTAATTGGGCTCTGTGTAGAGGCGGAAGCATTTTCCTGGTCGTGTGCGACCTGCTCTACCTGCTCTTTGAGTCGCAGAAGCTTTTGAGACGGGCGTTGCGGTCAGAGTCTCGATGCCGGTAAGAGGATTGAAAGCTCGAAGTTTCACGAAACCCGTGTCAACGACATACACGATTCCGTCTATGGTAATTGACGCCTCTGCAATATTGGTGGAAAATATGACTTTTCTTGTATTCTCTGGTGCTTCTTCAAAAACATACATTTGTTGCTCTGTCGAAAGACCTGCGTAAAGAGGGAGTGCCATCAATGCCTGTGCCCGAGGATGTAAACTTGCAGCTCGTTCAGAGATCCCTTGGACAGCATTATCAATCTCTTCTCTTCCAGTGAGAAACACCAAGATATCACCATCTGGTTCCTTGGTGTGGATGTCAAAAACAGTTTGCACTGCCTTTTCCACATAATCTTCTGCTGGATTTTCAAGGTACAGCATATCGACTGGATATGTCCTTCCTTCCAAGCTAATTATTTGCCCGATTTCATTGCTGGTAGGGTTTGGCTTTTGACCTCCTTGAGCAATCAAGTCATCCAGAGTGACCGCACTTTGTGGTTCTTGCTTTAAGTTTGATTGCATCTCTGCATCACCAGCGAAAAAATTAAGGAACTCTTCAGCCTGTAAAGTTGCACTACTGATGATAATCCTAAGGTCATTTCTCCTCTTCTTTAAGATCTTTTTCAAGACTCCGAGAAGAACATCTGTGCTTAGAGAGCGTTCATGAGCTTCATCAACCATAATCACTGAATATCGTGACAATAGAGGATCCACCAGAGCTTCTCTAAGTAACAGGCCATCGGTGAGAAATTTAATGCGGGTTTTGGAGGAAGTGACATCTTCAAAACGGATTGAATAACCAACTTCTTCTCCAATCTTACAATCCATCTCTTCTGCAACTCGAATTGCAACAGTGGTTGCCGCTACTCGCCGAGGCTATGATAGAGGTTAGCGAGATTATCAGATATCAAGGAGGGGCAAAGTGAACCTGAGTGACGGCGATAACTTTCCCCTCGGCACACCATCCTGCCTGTTCAAGATATTGGGGAATCTGGGTTGTTTTTCCGGAACCCGTTTGTCCGACGACAATGGTTACCGGGTATGTCTCAATGAGGTATAGAAGACTTTGTCTATGCCTAGCAATGGGAAGCAGCGAGGATGGTTTGTGAAGGGAAGGGATGAAAGTGGCAGAAAGGTCGAATTCCGCCATGATCTCCGTCAACACATTGTGGCCGATTGCAATTTAATGCTTTACACTGATCGCCGCCACGAGACTGAGGCTCAAAAAGTGGATGATGTGACGTGCTTAGTGTCGACTGCTTCGTGTGGTTTAGGGATGGATTGGCTGGTCTTGGTGATTTTAGGCCTTATTGCCTGAGGCAGAGGTAGTAAGGTTGGAGCTGCCGAGCTGGATGAAATAAAGTTCCATTTCCGCTTGCCCCTCGCTCACTTTGGTAGCGCGGCCAGCATCATCGTCGACCTGTCATCTTAAGCATATTTTTATAGATTTCAACATCACGATAAACGTAGTAACGGCGAATCTATAAAAACACCGCTTCTATATGGAAAAACAAGATCTCACTTCATTCAGACCACGTGAGCTGGGGATGGCATTCACAATTCACAATTCAGCTTGATATCAATCGGTAAAAGATTTACTTTACGCCAATCAAGTTTTACGAGTCGACTTTATCCATCTGCAATTGTGTCTCGCAGTTACACCGAGAGGGGCGTTTATCGCAATCTAAGCAGTGGGCCAATGATAAGGGGGCTTGGGTTGGCTGCACTTTCGGGACAACAGACCAGCAAGAAACGCCTCTCCAGCCACATGAGAAGGATGTCGTTGGCTTGATAATGGTCCAATGGTTGGATGATTGGATTCTGAGGATCCATCATTTACTCGTAAAATGTCAACATGGAGGAATTTTCTGATATATTTTGTTTCGAATTGGTGAAGCATAGGCGGAACTACCGAGGAACTCTTGGTGATCCTGCTTTGCACTGCTTTGCAGTAAGTAATCTATTTGCGTCGGAAAGAAAAAGTGGATCGACGAGACTGGTTTGGAGTTGTGTGATGTGCTTGAGTCCAGGAGAGAAGCTTCGGCGGCTTGGGGAAGTCTTAACCTGGCTCGCTTGAGGGATTGTGAGTGGTCGTTTAATCTGTACCTGCAGCCGAGGGTGGTCCGTCTAGGGTCCCTTTCCAGCAGGTCAACTTGTGCATCCTCCCACCGATTTCATAAGCCAACACCCCCTTTACGCCTCATCCTCGTTGGTGAGACTTCCCCATAATCCCATTGTGTTTTGTACAAGAGCGCCACATTGCTATCATTAGATGCTTGTGTGATCCCAAGTGACTTTGTCCGAAAGATGTGAAGGAGCCTCTACAAGTAAACTATTTACGAAGTGTCCGGGCAGACCGGGCAGAGAGACAGCGCCGCATCGCAATCGCAACATCGACCACGTCCCACTCATAACTCTGTCCGTGAGATGTGCAGTGGTTGAGGGTGTCGCGCTCCAAACATTGCCAGCTGTCGAACCCCATTTCCAATCTCGCCAGGGATGCGATGCCTGCCTTCAGGAACCAAAGCAGCTGTCAGGAACACTCGGAGCAAGTCCAGCAGCTGTCGGTGCTTGACAGCCTGTCAAGCACCGTACTTGAGTACCCGTACCGTCGAGTGCTCAGGAGTGCCCTGAAGCCGAAGCTGATTGTCGCCGCCGTGTTGAATTGCAGCTCCAGCACCTCCAGGACGCTCCCTGTTTCGGCCCCTGACAAAATAACGGGCAACATCGCGCTAGCGCCCAATTGGGACTACTGCGACTGCCCACAGCCAATCTCCAGCGAGACCCATTTCCGAGCCCCGCTGTAATCCTACGGGCTGCAGCAGGCTTGCCAGGCTCACCACCCTCTTTTGAACGTCTTACTTCGTACCTTCTCTCCAGCTTCCCAGCGATCCTCTCTGCTGTTCTGCCGTTACCGCAAGCTCAACACCATCGTCAATTCTCTGTCTCTTCAGGCTCTCCCAAGCCTGCCAGTCGGGCTGCCATTCCTTTAGCTCTGCAATCGCTTCTACACACTCCTTATCCAGCTTCACCGGCCCCCTTACCATTTTCTTCCTCACCCATAGTCATTCTTTCGAGTCGAATATCTGCAGTAATTGTCGTTGCTTGTTTGCTACACAGTTGACCTTTGCCCGCTTAGCATTGCCGTGCCTGTGCCTGTTTCAATTCCATCGCATCTTCTGTAAAGGACGAACGCCATCTGAAACCACTCACAACCCGAACTATCAGACGAATTGAATCGAGACCTTGACTGGTTACTTCCCTTCACACCAACCAAGCTACCAGTCGTATCGTCGCCATTTTTTCTGATCGCCGCCACGACAAGTCAGACGCTGCCAATTCTTCGAAACGAGTCTCAACCCACGAGCCAGACCGCAGACACCCTTTTGGCGAAGGGTATAGGCTGCGACCGCCGCCATCATGGAGAATAGAGGAGCAGATTATGTGCCGCGGTTAGGACCACGGATTCCACCACGACACTTGCTGGGAGAAATGGATTCTTCTTCAGTGGTCGACTTCAAAACACCCAGCCGTGTGGTAGAACCACGAGCAGCAGATTCAACGACCGCCAATGGCGTCGAAATGTGCGGAGCAAACCCTTGTGAGAAAGGTACAAGCACGTCGTCTTACACAATACCCATTGTATTGGGAGCAGTGTAAGTCATCTAAAGTCGGCTTACCCATCTCACATATTGACTCTGTAATTAGTATCCCAGTAGTTGGCGCGATCATTTTGTTTGTGCTTCTTCAACGTAGACATGTTAAAAAACAGCGGGAAGAGGATGCCAACGACAGGCACGCATCTTTAGATTTTGGATTGGGCGATGTGCCAAAGGCAGCACCGGGGATGAACGAGAAATCTACCGGCGTATCTCGTCGTCAAGTCTCGATGGACCTGGGTCTCGAAAGCCCTTATGTCCTTCCTCCAGAGCTGCAACAGAGTCGGGAGTCTCTTCACTCTCTTTCCCGGACTGTCCACCAAAAAGAGGACCCGTACCGCTCTGTCTCCGCCTATTACGGAGGTGATGCTCGATCAATTAATTCCAATTCAAAGGGAGGCTCATCAATTTACACCGGTTCGAGTACACCATCAAGAATGCAAGAGCTGTCCACTGCTGATCTGCTTGGAAACGCTGCTTCTATGCCACGGAGCCCCGGACTAAGGAGCCCTGGACCAGCATTTGTACCACCACCGCGCCAAAATTCTCTGCCTCCAAACCATATGCCAGCTCCTGTTTCTCCTATACCAGCCATTCCAAGCACCCCGAGAACTGCTGCACCACCACCTGCAATCAACACCAATGTCGGACATCTCGGCTCGCCGGACGCTAACGCAAGAAAGGGGTTACCAGCCAGTCCTCACGCAGGTCGGGCAATGACACCTACACAAAGTAGCACTCCAATGCCAACCTCCGTTGTTATCGAAGACGTCCGTGATTCTTATTCCAGTAGGCAAAGCAATAACTACCTTGGTGATATGATTGATTCGGCCCCCGCGCCTCCTCAAAACGGTCTTGGTCGCCCACAAATGCCTAACGCAGCCCTGCCTGCCAGCCCACGACCACCTCGTAAAGATTCCAAGGCCGGTCCTCCAGGTGCCGGTCCTGCAGGTGGTGAGGAATTTGGTGACGGAATCATGGTTACACCGCCATCGCCTGGCCGCGCAAGCAAGGCTGAGGTCATGCGCGGCCAGCGATACTCTATGGATGTCCCACCAGAGGAGTTTGCTCAAGCTGGTTTGGGTGCCCCAGGATTTGATGCAAAGCGTTTATCCATGGGTTTCCGACCACTCCCTCCAAATGCCGCTACAGAATCAGATGACCCAGAAATTCGTGCCAACAGAATTCGATCGTTTTACAAAGAGTACTTTGACGACTCAAAGCCAGCTCCAGAAGGTGAATACATTGATGACTACGAAGAGAATTATCTGGGGGATGCCGCCTATTATGATCCGGACAGCAATTCATTTATTATGCCATATGCCGAACCAGTTGCCAGACGTGCCATGACACCGCCTCCAGGAGGACGAAAGTTCATGGGTCAAGGACCACCTCGCCCCCGAAACGGTTCGATGGGTGGAGTGAGTCTCGGTGGTGGTCGACCAGGCGGGCCACAATTCAGAGGAGTCCCAGGACCTCGAGCACATTCTTCTGCGTCCGGACGTATGGGTCCACCTGGACAGCAACGAGGTAGAAAACCAATGCCACCTCCAGCAGCCCTTAATACCATGCCAAATCCATCTAAACTTCGAGATGATTCATTCGCCTTGATGCAATCGATGGATTTCGCTCCACCAACATCAATCCGTGAGCGACAGCAAGGTCGATCCCAAAGTCCATTCGGAGAGAGGCGAGCATACTCCCCAACTGTTCGGGCTTACACTCCAACTGCCAGCGCTTTTGAAGAGCTTGCTCCTATGCCCAGCCCGTAAGTACTCAATCATTCACCACACAACCCATATCATGCTAACTTTCAACCTAGACATTTGCTTAGAAGATCTGGAACCTTTACCGCTCTGGACTTTGCTCCTCCAAAGAGAATCAGGGACCCTGAAAACATGAGCGATGCTGGTAGTATTCGAAGCAACAAGAGCGGAATCTCTCAAAGTCAGCTCAGTGCTATCCGTAATGGAGCTTATCGTGCCAGTCGTATCCCCAAGGAAGCCGTTACCACCAAAGACGATTTTGTTAACCAGTTAAAACCTACATGGGGTATGCGAGCCGACAAATAGTTGGACCAACATAATGTTTTTTCGTCACGTTGACCCTCAATTTTCGGGGCCTCGTATTATCGGCATTTTGAGCGCGCATTTATTTTGAATTTCTTTCTCGCGACCTACCATTGGCATATTTTCTTTATGATGACCACCCCGCGACAAATCCACTGGATCACATTGTCGAAAGAGGAAATGACTGTGCAATTGTGTTTTGATCTCCCCCAAATTCTTCCAGCCTCCAGTATTTCTAATAATTTACTGGTAATGTCTTTATTTTTTTCGTGTAATAGATTGGAGATGGGAGCAATTACTTATTTTTGGGAAAGGGCGCAGACCAGTTTCCTTGGGCGCACAGATAATTTCTTTCACATATGGGTTTTGAGGAGGTTGTGGTTTAGGGGAGAGGGGAAGGAGGGAGGGTTGAGTGATATAAGGAGGGTGTTTGATAAGGGAAGATGTGGAGGAAATTGCACATAGATGGCGGGGGGCATTTTTTTGGGAGTGGGAGGGAGGTTTTGTGTTTAAAAGATTCCTTATTTATTTACTTTGGAGAGAGAAAGAAAGAAAGAAAAAGAAAAAGTCGCAACTGGATATCTTACTTCTTTGAATTGTTTAATTTCTTTTCTTTTCTTCTTTTCTTTGGAAGAGAAGTATTCGGGTGGGGTTGCTGTTGTTGTTTTTTTGTGTATAACATATTGTAAGAATTCTTTTCATATGGAATGGAGATCATGGACTTTATGATGATTTCTTTATTGTGGTGGTTTTGGTTTTTGGGTAGGGGTAGGGGTATCCCTTAGTCCGTAAATCACTCAGCGCCAAGGCTTGGCCTCAACGTCAGGTCTCGAATACGCTCAGTTCCATCAGTACTAGTCACGCGTCGAGTTACAGCTGTTTATCAAACCACCTACAGAAACGTCGTAAATCTATGATTTACTATTAGAAATGGTATTATCAAATTAATGTCTTCTGCTAGTTCAATAATTGTATAGTTTTAGTGGTTTCTATGTAAGTATATATATGCCATTAGTCACGAGACGAGGCGTTTTGATACTTAGCACGTCCTAATTAGGTATAGCGGTGCTACGGCTCGCTTAAAGCCCCGTACCAAGCCTGGGCGCTGAGTGATTTACGGAGTAAGGGATAGTGTGGTGTATGAATGGATTAGAGTGGATACTTATTGTTTATACATATAATAAATTAATAATGAATGAATGGACTGGTCTGGATTCTAATACGTCATGTCTTTTGGGGGGTCTTGTGCTTGTGCTTGTGTATGTGTATGTGCTTGCGGTAGCTTGTACATGTGTATGTACTTCGATATATGTAGGGTAGGTAGGTACCGCTTCCCGGCTTGCCGCTTCCGAGTTGTCGTTATTGGGGGTTCGTGGGTTCGTGGGTTCGTGAGTGCGTGGTTCGTGGTTGGTGGGTTTATGAAATTATGGCGTGATGTGAAACGGGGGGGTGAGAGTGGAGGATTTGGGGGGAGATTTGAAACGTCTACCTTGGGGTGAGATTATGGATTGTGGATTGGAGAGATTGTTTTGGAGATTGGGGTGGGGTTTCGTGGGTCGAGGGGTGGGTGGTAGGTAGGTGGTTGGAGGGGGGTTTTGTTGGTTTGTGGGATGGGATGAGGTGGGATGGGATGAAGTAGTAGGGTGAGTGAGGGGGATATGGGTGTATGGGGAGGTTGGTGAGTGTGTGGGTGAGTTGTTTACGAGATAAGTAATTGGTACACAATACACTAGTCGAATAGACGGTCGAATAAACGTTCGGGGGTAGATATTAGTGACCCGTTATTTCGGATGACGGAATTGGATGCCATGGGTGAAGCGAAGTGAAGGAGTGAAAGGGGAGATTACGTGGCTGAAGGAAGATGGGAACTTCGGAAGCGAGAGTGAGTTTGTTAGTGACTAAGGGATTTCGTATAGTATTCGTGCTTTACCTACTTCGTACTTAAGTCATATAAAGGAAGGCTTTACGAGGTATGAGGGTTTGAGGATAAGAGTTTTAGGATAGATTATGCAGGATTATATACAGTGCTATAGGTTTATAGAGGAGGAGTAGGTGTAGGTGTTTAGAATTGTTGGTGCTTGTGAGTAGTTTAACTAACGACACGGAGGGTAGTAGATAGCGAAATTTTAGGGATAAGTAGGTTTATTGGATGGAGGAATTTTGTTGGTTATTGTATTTCTATGTCTTAGTATTGTTGATTTACTATTTTGTATCTGGGCTAGGGTGTTGATAGTATTATTACAGTTATACTAAAGGTTAGTAGGTAAGTAAGGAAGAAATGGTAAAACAGCTACAGTAGAGTGCTAGAATACGATGTATAATAAAACCTAAGTAGAAGGTAAGGAATAGCTAATACTTGTGTTTATTTGTTGTATATCGCACTTCGTATCCTACCATTGCTGTTGGGCCATTTTTCGCTTCTAGGCAGTTAGCACTTTATGAGGTAACATGCTAGAAATAGATAACCGCTACGGCGCTACCGCACCAAAAGCCCGTGTTAAGGAGGGCGAGATGTTATAAATACTCGAGGATAGTTAAGTGAATAAGAGGTAGGTAGAGATTTTGTTGTATATTGTACTCCTATCATTGCCGTTTTGCCATTTTCGCTTCTGGAAAGTAAGCACTCTCTAATTTCGTAAGGTAGAAATGGCTAAACAGCTACCGTTAGCAAGTTCATATCCGTGCGATCTATAACAAACACTAGTATTAACTCAACTATCCTTCACGCCTCTATCTACTTAAGTTTTATTATATATCGTATTTCGTATCGTTGCTATTTTGCCCTTTCTTTTTGGGATCGATCAGGTAGTAAGCTAGATACTACAAGCGAAGCACCGAACACTATTACAGTGATCAAAAGTGATATGTGAGTTATAGCAACGTACACTTCACTCTGAATTGACTTAAGATCTGTTGCATATCGCACTTTTGGTCCAGCAGTCCGTAGCTATCCAGCCATTGCTGGCTTAGTAAAAGCGATAATAAGTCACACTTTACTAATTTGACTCGAGATTTGTTGCATATCGTACACTTGGCTCTACAGTCCGTAGCCGGCCATCCAGCCATCCATCCAGCCATCCAGCCATCCATCCAGCCATCCATCCAGCCATCTAGCCATCTATCCAGCCTAGCCAGCCATCCATCCATCCAGCCATCCATCCATCCATCTAGCCATCTATCCATCCATCCATCTAGCCATCTATCCATCCATCCATTTAGCCAGACAGCCATCCTCATTGAGCCAGTCATCCAGTTATCCAGTCATCAAGTCAGACAGTCAGCCATCCATCCGGCAATCACTGGCTTGGTGGGCGAGACGGCATTACACCTAGGTTTACTCAAGGTTTGTTGTAGATCGTACTTGTATTTGGCTCTGTAGTCCGTAGCCATCCAGTCATTACAGCCATCCAGCTATTACTGGCTTGGTAAAAATGATAACAACTTACAGTTTACTAAGTTGACTGGAGATTTGTTACATATCGCACTTTTGGCTCTATTGTCCGTAGACATCCAGCCATTACTAGCTTCCTGCTATTACTGGCTTGGTAAAAACGATAACAAGTTACGCTTTACTTAAGTTAACTCGAGATTTGTTATATATCGCACTTTTGGTTTTACATTCCGTAGCAATTCAGCCATCCAGCCACTACTGAGTAGAACCGACCCGGATATATTATACGCAATAAGTAACTAGCTTCGCATCTGGGTCTATCTGAGTTTTGTTGCAGGTCGCACTCTTTGGTTCTACGGCCCGTAGTTATCCAGCCATTACTGGCTTGGTAAGGGAGACGGTATCATATCTAGGTTTACTTGAGTTTTGTTATAGAACGCACTCTTTGGTTCTAAGGTCCGTAGACATCCAGCCATTACTGACTTGGCAGAAACGAGACATGCTCTACGCAACGAATGCTAGTATCACGTTTGGATTTACTTAGGGTTTGTCGTATATCGCAATTTTGGCTCTGCAGTCCGTAGTCATCCAGCCGGTTCTGGCTGGGTGGAAAAGGAACTGAAGTATTATATATAACTAATACTAACTTCGTATCTATGTTTACTCGAGTTTTGTTACATATCGCACACTTGGCTCTACAGTCCGTAGCCATCCAGCCATTACTACTAGCTTAGTAGATAGGAAGCAGAAGTGCTATACGCTGCAAATACTAGCATCAGATCTGGAGTTGGTTGAGTTTTGTTGTAAATCGTGCTTTCCATACCGGTCTGGCTTACGGTCCGTAGCTATCCAGCCACGACTGGTAAGTTAGAAGCGAGACGGAAGTGCTATGCGTAAAGAGCCACTAATTAGCTTCGAATCTGGGTTAACTTGAGTTTTGTTGCAGATCGTACTTTTATTTGATTTTACGGTCTGTAGCTATCTAGCCATTACTAGCTCACAGAAATAGAAGCGAGACGGCATTATATCTAGGACCACTTTTTTGTTGCATATCGCACTTCTTTTACGGGTCAGGTTTACGGTCCGTAGCCATCCAGCCAACAAGTGGCTTGGTAGAAGCGAACAACTAGCTTCACACCTGGATTTACTTGAGTCTTTTTGCATATCGTACTTTTCCCACAGGTCTAGTTTACGGTCCGTAACCATCTAGCTAAATGGCTTGGTAGAAGCGAGACGGAAGTGCTATGGTTTACGGTCTGGTTTACGGTCCGTAGTCATCCAGCCATTCATTACTGGCTTAGTAGAACTAAGTTTTGTTGCATATCGTACTTTTCGGTCCAGTCCGTAGCCATCCAGCCATTTTTGGCTTAGTAGAAGTAAGATTTGTTGCAGATCGCACCTTTGCTTCTATAATCCGTTGCTATCCAGCCATTTATGTCGGCTAGAACCGAGAGAAAAACGCAATATATGTGGTCTTGCAGTATATATCAACTTATAATTCACTTGGCCTTATTACGTTCATTACATATCGCATTCTAAGTAAGTTCGTCTCCCATGGCCAATCTTTACCTCTTTTGTAACCTAAAGCCTCTTGTCTTTTGTTGAAGTGGTGAAGCGAGGAAGCAGGAAATAGACAAACAGCAACGTTGGGTATCCACAGTGCGATGTGCAACAAACTGCTTCCCGTGATTCACTTAAATATACCCGACAGAGTATTAGTATTATGTTGCATATCGCACTCCGTATCAGTTCTTACCGTTGCCGTTGCCGCCATTTTTTCCACGAACCCTTTTATTCATACCGCGAAGGCGGGTTGCAAGTTAGCTTTTGGATCCATATCTTGAAAGAACTCGTAATCCCAACATCATTAGGCGAGGAGTCGGTTCTGTGATCCGTCGCAAATAGCACGAGCACATTTGGAGGTCGTCCATCGTTGAGATTACCACTGTCCCTTCTTTTCCTGGCCGTGCAAGTTGTCTTTTAGTAGATAACATAGCGATAATAGGTGGCAAAATAGCTACGGTAGGTAAATTCCGTATCAGTGCGATGTGCAACAAATCTCGAGTAGATGAGTGGACGGTGTTTGTTGCATATCGCACTTCTGAAATGGTTTAATAGACCGTAGCCAGATTGCCAACTCAACACCCAGACTCTTTACATTATCAGAACCACTTCACTTAGAGGATGGATTACATACCCTCGACACTGTACCATTCAAGAGAAAGACGTTCAACCCCCATCGCGTACTCACAGGTTTCGCGGCAAGGAGTTAGTATTTGATAAGACCACAGCAACAAGTCCCTACCACTTCAAACGCATTTCCCCATATCATCCAAGTACATCTCCAACAAACCAACGACCACAACCCCAACATCATCAATCCCATGAATCTCCATCCCCAAATTCCACCTTAAAACTCCGACAAAAGTCCCCCAAAGAAACTGACCAATAAGAACCCACTCCCCCATTCTTGAACCCACCAACCTAAAAACCACCCCACCGCGGGCCACTCAACCCCTTAGTCTGGCCGCTAGACGGCATCGGCGTGTGCTTATCTCACCTCAGATTTTTTGAGTTTGGTTGATGTTGTGTATCCCACCTTCTTTTTTCACCTTTTTTGTGGTATATAAAAGGTTTTCCTGTTCTAGGGAGGGAAGAGGATATTCCGCTACTTGATTATTTTTTAAGAGAGAGGAAAACTTTTGGGTACTGTGGACGACAACAAGAACAAGGAAATAGGAAAAGAGAGGCGTAGACATAAGACAAGAAGAAATGGCACCATCGGCAACTTCTGTAACGGAGGTGGTGGTTAATCTGGAGAAGAAGGTCGATGTTTCGAAGGGGTTGGATCAGACTCCGCTTGAGGCTATAAGTCATGGGCCATTGGTTTTTCCTGGTGAGTTTTGGAGGGGGGTTCTCTTTGTTTTCGTTTCTGTCTTTTTTGTGGTTTATTTGTTTTTGATACTTTGGAATTGAAACGGCTCTGTTATGAGGAATTCTTGATGTTTTGGCCTTGTATATGTTGATGGGGATGTTGAAAATGCTTCTGGTTCATTGCGTATTTGTTTGAGGCCAGCTTAAGAAGTCGGATTTTGGGACTCGGTTTGATATAGAACTTGGGTTTCTTTGGAGTTTCTTTCTTTGCTGTTATACTGAGTAGATTCTCCATCACTTTTTCTGCCCTTTCTATTTTCAGTCCTCCCAAGTTTCCATCTAAGAACTATATCTATTAATCACGTTATTTTGTTATCCTCCTTACTAACACACAAACAAAGGCATCCCAACCTTCTCCACCCCATCAGAAGAACGTCGCCACATCCTCATCCACACCGCAGCCGTCTTCCGCGATTTCGCCCGCAAAGGCTTCACAGAAGGAATGTCCGGCCACATCTCGGTCCGCGACCCCGAATTCGAACACTACATCTGGATGAATCCCCTCGGAAAACACTTCGGACTCATGACAGCAGGAGATCTAATCTGTCTCGACGTGCGCAACGGAAAAGTCGTCGGAGGGAATAAAACCAAGCCCGCCAACGCAGCTGGTTTCTTGATCCATTCGGAAATCCATAAGGCGCGTCCGGATGTCCATGCGGTATGTCATGCACACACCAATGCGGGAAGAGCCTGGTCAGCTTTCAATCGAAATATCGAGATGACTTGTCAAGATCTCTGTACGTTGTATGATAGCATCGCTGTTTACTCGTCCTACGGTGGTATCGTCTTCGCTGCCGATGAGGGCAAGAACATCGCCGCATCTCTGGGGACCAAGAATAAAGTCGCCATTCTGCTGAACCACGGCCTTCTGTCTACGGGCTCGACGGTCGATGAAGCGGGTTTCTTGTTTGGCTTGCTAGATAGGGGATGTGCTATCCAACTGCAGATTGAGGCTGCGAAGGCGGGCAATCCGGATCTAGAGAAGTGTCTTATTAGTGATGAGGAGGCGGCGTTTAATTTTCGGATGGCGAGTGAGAAACATGCGTTGTATGCGGAGATGCAGCCGGATTTGGAGTTTGAGTTTGAGAGGGCTGGACCGGGGGTTATTGAGAGGGGGGTGGAGGGGATGGTGGTTGATCATGGGGTGGAATAGGGGGGTGGTGGGAGAGGATTGTTTTGATGTGCTGTTATAATGAATAGAAGGGGAAATTTAGGAAGGTACGTTTTATAAAAAGTGAAATCTGGTAGAAGAGAGATTTAGAAAAGTGAAGTTTATAAGAACTGAAATCTGGAGAAAGTGAAATCTAGAAAAGGTGAAATCCAGGGGTAGATATCTAAAAGTTATAATTAAGGGGTATATTTATAGTAGAAACAAGCAGTTATAGACGTCCTTTGGGACAAGTTAGGCTAATGGTTATTAATATAATCGGTCATTATCTACATACTCTTTCTCTAAGAGAACCAAATTTACTAAGCGAGTTTTAGTAAAAGTGAAATCTAGAGGATGTGAAATTCGAAGGAAAGAATTTTATAGGAAGTGATCCTTGAGAGAAGTGAACTCTATAAGGAGTGAAATTAGTAGGAGGTAAATAAAATTGATAAGAAGTGAAATTCGTATCAAGTGAAATCTACAGAAAATAAAATTATTAATACTATGATAGTAAATAAAACCCGTAAATGAAATCTATAAGAAGTAAAACTTACTACAAGTAATATTCACAATAAGTGAAGTTCGCACGAAGTGAAATCTACTAGAACTAACATCCCTAATACTAAGTCTTACCTAGTAATACTAATCCCATAAGTACAAAGCACTCCTAAACACACATATAAAAAAATCACATTTCAATTCCTGAATATAGTAATAATATACCTAGGTACCTCCTTATATATCTCCTCTACACCTACAACCTTATAATAATCCTATCTACGCTCTACCTACCTATAACGAGCCATAGTACCTTTATATAAGTACAAGTCAACCATTCTATCTCCAACAAATGAATCCCAAACCCGTCATTTACCCCATAGAGGCTACTACTTCGTATACTTGTACTTCGTAAAGTTAGTTCCGGGAATAAATAGTACGAAGGGGTACTCCCTGTAGGAGATGAGAGGCAGAAGTCCAAGGTTTTTTCGGGATAATGTTAACCTTTTGAAACTTCTTTTTTTGGGACGTGTTCGGATATCTACCTACTACTTAGCTAGCTATCGGCTACCGGGATTGATATATGTAGATATAGATATGAAATGGTTGTTGCCTAAGTATTTACGTCGAGGTTTTGGGGGTTATATAGTGGTCTAAAGTACGGATTATAGACGATAATTCTAACGGATTAGTAGGGAATCATAGGAGGAGGTGAGTTTGATGATAGCTTTATTAGTAATGATATAGTGGTGATAGGTACCGGTATTAGAACCGGCAGTTGAGTATTAATTGCCCTTGAGATTCCTGGTCCTGTGCGTATGGGTTGTTTTGCTGTATGCTGCATGCAGGGCAAATTCAAATTGAAATATACTTCTAAGCCTCCAGTTCGCCTCTTTCGGGCCTATTACATTAATATCAAGCTCTTGCACTAGTACATGGATGGTATGATCAGTCCGAGAAGAGGGCAATTGAAAGAAAATCGGGATTTGCCGTGGTGAAATTAGTTGGGGAATTGTTTCAGTGTCGCACGTGTTCAGGAACTCAATTGGTGGCGTAGGAATGTCTTTCTGGATTGTCGTTTTTGTTTGGGACTGGACTGGCCAGACGTGCTGTTGTCGGATTTCGGGCCCTGGCCAATCAATGTTACGATAGGGATCCATCGATATCGAGCAAAGTTAGGGCTGAAGCCCACTCGACGCACCGAGGAATTACACGACGCGAATTGTGAAATTCGGAGGAGGTGTAGGTTATAACCGATGTATTTTTAGAATGGATCCAACGGCAACGTTGCGACGGTTCAGCGACTCGTCTGGAAGAGTAGTTTGTATGGCCGAGATGGGATGGATGATGTGATACGAGTAACAGCGTGAGTACACAGCCTCTAAACATCAAAGCCTTCGTGTTCGCCCTTGCAGGTAAGCGCCCCAATGAGTAGTGGCAGTAGGGCCACTGGTGGTTTGCCTCTGGCGTTCATACGTACTGGCTTTCTTTGAGGCGCCGTCGAGTGTTAAGCGACTTCTATTTGTGACATAGAATCCAGCAGAGTGGTAACCTCAACTTATTCCATTGAAACAAATTTTTTGGGCTCTTCTAAGACGGGACCAGTATTTCACCAACAACCGCTCAAAAATTCGAGGATCGAACCAGAGACGAAGACGATTTCCCGCTTAAACGGCATCTGCGTACTCGTACCGGACCATACATACACGAGCCGTACTAATCCAGGTACATGTAGATTACGGACTACGCCATTCGTGGAGCATACCTCACGGAAGTAGCTACCGTACTGCCCATCTCTACTAGTCTACCACGGCTACTTTCTGCTAGGACAGGCTAGCCCTTCCCAATTCTGACCATCGGCCGTACTACTACTGACTGGTACTGGATTGATTACTCTTCGGTACTGACGACGAGGAATCTGCCAACTCCAACTTTTTCCACTCCTCCCATTCTTCCCTCCTTCACAAACATCATCATCATCATCATCATCACTCTTCAATTGTCGTGTCGAGATAGCTTCACCCCACCGCTCTCAATCCAATCAAGGCAGTTTCAATTCTCCACGCAAACGCAAGGGAGCTCGAGTTTTCTTCGCAAAGACGTCGACAGTGGAGTCAGTTGCACCAATTCGCACCCCGAACCTTGTTCCGTCATCCAATCTTCCAGGTGTTCTCCTCCACTTGGGTGCGTGCTGCCACGGCGCCCAGCCTGACCCGGGTCCCATCCTGAACGACGAGAGCCAAAGCCAGGTTCCGCCAGCAGTGCTCCAGCGTGTGAGGTCCAGCGTGTTCAGCGAGTGCCCCAGGCTCCCCAGGTTCAGAAAAGCAGAGGAAACACCACGAGCTGCTCCCTGTCTCAGCTCATTTCTGGCTGCCGTGCACAGCCTGTCGTGCGCCCGAGCCGCTGCGCTGATTGGCTCTCCTCCCGCTGCCACTCATTCTGCCTGCCCGTCGCTGCCAGTGCCCTGCTCCTGCCCAAAAGGAGCATCCACCAGCAGCTGCACCTGCACCCACATCCCTCCTCGCCCTCACCCAGCAAAAAGCCTGCTTCCCACGCCTCTGCCACACGAGACCTCGAGCCTCTGCTTCTCCCTCGTCACCCTTCGGTCCCTTCCCTTCCACCCTCTCTTCTCCCTCCACACATCTTCCGTCGACGCGATTTCGACTCTTCTGCTTTTATCGGTCAAGGACGCATTCGATTGCCGTCTGGACACCGTTTGATTATCCGCCCGCACCCTTCTCCAATTTTTCTTGGTGCATCGCTCGACCCGCTCCTGCACCAGCTGCGAGCGACGTGCCCAATTATCAGACGTTGGCCAATCCATTTCGAAACAATCGAAACACTCCCCCTTCCCCCATCCCCCATCCACAGCGCACACGAACCAGACGAGTAGACGAGTACATCATCCGGGTGATTCAGCCCAAAATCAAGGTACGCGGATTCCAACATGTTGAGCATGACCACTCCCTTCATCGTCATGTCTCCTTGTTAAGCTGCGCTGGCGCATTTGTATTATCAAGGGCTTCAAAAACTAACATGCCAAACCCTAGACGTGCGCCGCTACCAACTCTGCTGGTGCGGCAATTCACGATGTCTTCCAATAACAATACAAGTACGATTGCCTCGAGTTCGAGTCCGGCTTCTCAGACTCAAGAAGCAGTGGCCTCGACGACAGCTGGACCTACGTCGTCGTCGGCTGAGCTCCCTTCGTCAAGTTCAATTGCTAACAGCAGTCCTACCTCAGCCCCGTCTACTTCGCAAGAACCACCACCAACCTCTTCTACCCCCCAAACAACTCTCTCTACCTCCCCAAGTAACCCACCTCCCTCAACCCAAACACAACGAGAGACCACTACCATACCCACGACCCAACCCCCACAGCAGCCTACAACTACAAGTCAGCCGCCAGCCACCACAAATGAACCAACGACCAATCCACCACAAACCACCGAAAGCCCGTCGGTCGTTGTTAGTACAATCATCCAGAGTTCGGAAGGTGCATCTCCAATTACAGTAATCATCACCTCGACAGCTCCGGGGTCCGCTCCTACGATCCAGCCTTCGAGTGGAACCGGTACATCATCTTCGCTAGGAGCATCAGGAACTGCTGGGCTTCAAAATGGAAATAGAGGCGGTTCGAGTTCTGGACCAGGCAAAGCGGGTACTGTAGCAATTGCTGTCGTGGTACCAATTGTCGCGGTAACACTATTGGTTCTCGCTGCTCTGTTCTTCTGGAGAAAACGAAAGGCGCGTAAGGATGCCGAGGAAATGAGGAGAAAGGAAGTGGAGGAGTATGGGTACAACCCGAACAACGACCCTACACTTCCTGCCGTTGGACGAGGCTCTGGAGGAAATGATGGTGCATTTGAGATGCGCGAAGATGGCTCATCTGGATATCGTGGATGGGGAACTACCACAGCCGTTTCTTCCACAGGACGAAAAGCCTCTACGACAGTGTCCGGTGGACAATCGCCAAACGGGATCGGTTTGGCTTACTCGGAAGGCACATCTCCAACACAAGGACCCTTATCTGACACTCGATCCGATAATGCGTTAATGGGCGACAATGGCCATGAAAATGAGGCGTTGGGTGCCATGGGTCCAGCAGCAGGGGCTAACAGAGGCGAGATTCACCGTGGACCATCCAATGCTTCATCACAATACAGTGCTGCAGGTAGATCAGATGGATCTGGTGAAGGCGGCTACAACGGAGGCCAATATTACAACAACCAATACGATGCTGGCAACCCTTACAATGGGGACACAGCATATGGTAGCCCACCTGGGCGAGCAGAAATGTCAGGTCAACCAGTCATCCGCGATGTTTCAGCCCGAAGGAACACACGTATAGAAAATCCCGCTCACTTCCCACAACAAAGTGCAGGCATAGCACAAAACTTTTAATATTGCCATTTTTTTTCTTCGAAATTGTCACTCCATATTCTGCCGCCACAATACCACAGGAAGCATTGCATCGGAGATGAATTGTAGTCATATTATCAAATACCACTGGGGCGTGCCGCATCTATGTTTTATGGGCTTCCTTTTTTTTCCTTTGTTCACAAAAACCATACGCATACAGCGTGTGTCGCCTCAATTTTTGGGAGGGATTTTCTTGATCTGATTGATACTTTGGCCTTTCATTCACACACAACACATTTGAGGGCAGGATGAGCTCTGTCTATTTTGGCTCTTGCCAGCTCGCTCGGTTTTTTTTGATCTGGAGGCAAGGGGGACCTGTATGGAAGGGAGGAACTAGCTATACACCAGTTGAAGGAACGAGGTACATAGAATAATAATCTAAAGAAGATTTTAATGCCGAAATGTTGACTTTTTGCTATAAATAACAATTAACTTCCATTTAGCGAACTGTTGAGTCGTGCGGTGGCCGTGGTTCAACGGTGGTGGTTGTTGGGGAAGTTTGAGGTCTTGGTGCCCGTGAATGTTTGTTTCATGTTTCATGGGGTTCGACGATTCAATTTACCATTTTCTTTCTTTCCCTTGGCTATCTTCTCCTGGATGTTTGACTTGGGGGTTGGCTTGGAAGGCTGGAAGGGTGGAGTTAAGAGTTTTTTTCTCGTTTTGGAGGCACTAGGAGGGAGTTAAGAGGAAAGGGTTGTGGATGAAGGAGGTTGGGATAAGCGTTTTTTTGTGGTGATCATTTGTGGGGTTTTTTGGTGTTTGGTGGAATTTCCTTTTGAAAAGGGGGACTCGGGGGGAGGGAAAGAAAGAAATAAAATTAAGGGGATTGGGGATTTTTGGGGGTGGAGGGGGGGAGGGTAGAAGAGGGGGATAGAGGTATGAAGGATTGTGTTGTAGGTGAGGGAATTGTGGTTGCTTGGGTTGAGGTTGGTTGAGGTTGGTTAAGGGGAATTGGGGAATTGGGAAAGACCTGAAGGAGGTGATTTTTGTTTATGTGGGTTGTGGATGAGGATGAGAGAAGGAAAGGGAAGGGGAAGGGGAAGTGAGGAGGGGTGAATGTTGGTTCTTATAGTAGGTGAAAAGTGAGGTTTTGGTTTTGTGGTAGGGATGGAGTATGCGAGTATAAGGACTGTATATAGGATGATGGTGGTTATGTGAAAGTACTTGAGTAAAGGTGGGTATTCCTTTGGTGGTTAGTTGGTGGATATTCTTTGGTGGATATTCTTTAGTGGTTGGTGTGTAATGTAGGGTTGTTTTTGTGGGTTTGTGTGAGTTTATTGGGAGGGGAGGGAGAGGTGAAAGGGACTTGGTAGGCGATTCTATAAAGGTTGGGTATGGTGGGTAGAAGTTTGGAGGACTAGGGGTGTAATGTTTTGATGAAGTGGCGATGAGGGTTTAATGTGAATAGGTGAGTGAGTTTTTGTTTTGAGATAAGAAGAGAGTCAAGTACAGCTACAACGAAATTTTATATATCGCACGCTCTTCCCAACTCGTGAATCTTAATTAAAAGTTTTGTTGTTAAATGGTTCATCCCTTTCCCTCGCTTAACGTTTGGCGATAGCAACGGTGGCGTAGGCTCCGCATTCTTCCCCGAGTTGAGCGAACAATGGATTGTTTCACGTGCTGGAATGGGAGTGTTGCTATGGTCGTTTGTGTTTTGTTTGCTATGAGGAAGTTGATGCTATATATATTTTGGTTTCCCTGCTTTTTTTCGGTTACAGACTTTGCTTGAGATTTCTTTTCCTCATCCCACATCGCTTTTTGACGAATAGTCTTTAGCACCACACACGAACCCTCCTTCACCATGCTCCTCGAAAGAAAACATGTTCTTCTCACACTCCTCCCACTATCCCCCCCTTTCCTTGGTGTGCAAGCAGGTTTGATCCAGCCGAATTCTCGAATGGTGGATCTGACGGACCCCTCGAAGTTGGTGCAGATTCCGGGCTTGCAAGGCCTCGAAAGGTATGTATGTCCCCAAAGAACTAACACGTATTTGACTCGACGAGCGGATGAGCAGATCCGGGCGGGTGCGCTGGCTCTTGGGAGTCCTGCTGCTCACCCTGCTGCGCAGGTTCCGAGGGAGAAGTTGGAGTCGTTGTTGGAGCAGGTTAGGGAGATTGAGAGGCAGATGGGGGAGTTGATTGCGCAGGGGGGAGGGGAGGTGATGGCGAGTGGGAGTGGGAGTGTGGATGCTGGGAGCACCGCAGGGAGGGAGGGGGATAGGGGAGTGGATGTGGATAAGGATGTGGATGTGGATGCTGGGAGCACCGCAAGGATTCCGGAGGAGACGGTTGGTGGTGAGAAGAAGGTTACTGACTATATCTCGACGAATCTCAATGCGCCGGATATTGTGAAAAGTCCAGGTGAAAGCGTGGTTGCCGGTGGCACCACGAGTCCACTCCCTCTTGCAGTCGACAGTGGGAATGAGGTCGAGGATGAAAACGCAAGTATTACCCCTCCTAACGACGAAGAACCAGAACCAGAACCAGAAACCCCAATCACCCCAATAAAAGCAGGACCCTCTTCAGAGCCCAGGCTCTCAGGCGTAGGAAGACCGAACGTCCTCCCCCTCCCCCTGTCAAATACAACAACAACAATCTCATCACTTCCCAACAACAACAGCACAACAAACTACAAATCCAACCCCCTCTCTCACTCCAACATCGCCGTCTACTTCGGCCAAACCCCCCACTCCTCCTCCACACCCCTCTTCACCCTCTGCGCATCCCCCGAAATCGACATCGTCGTCCTAGCATTCATCACCTCCCGCACCTCAGGCTCGAGTCTCTATCCCACCTTCAACCTCGCAGGCACGTGTACGACTCAAACACCCCTGATGATGGAGAAAGCTCCGGGGTTACTCTCGTGTCCGGAGCTGGCTGATGAGATTAAAACTTGTCAGGAGGTGCATGGGAAGAAGATGTTGCTTAGTATTGGGGGGACGGCGGGAGTGAGTGTTGAAAGTGAGGAGCAGGCGAGGGAGTTTGGGGATGTGCTTTGTGGGGTTTTTGGGCCGGAGGGGAGGGTGGAGGGGGGGTTGAGGCCGTTTGGGGGGGTGAGTGTTGATGGGTTTGATTTTGGTGTGTATCCCTCTTTTCCCCCTTTTTGAAAATTTAGCGAGCGTTAAGGAAGGTCTAACGAAGAAAACAAACAGACAACGAAAATAAACTCCCCACCCACTACGAAATCCTAGCAACCACCCTCCACTTCACAAACCACACCTCCTCCTCCCCCATCTCACGCCGTCAATCCACCAAAGAATTCTACCTCTCCTCCGCACCCCAATGTCCCTTCCCAAATGCATCCAATCCCCTCCCCATGTTACTAGCCTGCGACTTCGTCTTCGTGCAGTTCTACAACAACCCTCCGTGCGAGATTGGCGCCACGGGGTTCCTGGATAGTGTTAAGCAATGGAGTGAGGCACTCGCGAAAAGCGAGCGTGAGGTGAAGCCGCGTCTTTATATTGGGGCGCCGGGCTGGAGTGATGCGGGTCCGAGTGCGTATGCGAAGGAGATTGGGGGGCCGAAGGGGGTGGGGGAGGTGGTGGGGAGTGTGTGGGGGGGTGGATGTTTTGGTTAGTTTTTTGTTTTCCTTCTCTTTTTTGGGGGGATGGGTTTTGTTTACTTTTCCCCGCTGTAATTATTTTGAGGGGTAGATGGAACTGACGACTTGGTGCCTTTTAGGGATGGACCGGAAAGCATCGTTAATGTCGAGGATGGAAAGAGTATTCTTGGCTGGGCCAAGGAGGGGTTGGGTTCTCTCGACTTGGGGATTGGGAAGCGCTCTGGACGGTCGAGGACTTGAAGAATTGATGATTGAGATGCGAGATGTGTCTTTGGATGGATGATATAGTATCATAAGCTGAAAGAAGGGAATGAATAATGATGAGGGACGATGTGATGAGATGGTAGGCGATGGTGAGGAAGGATATTTAGCGAGCATATGATATTTTTTACAGCTAGTATTGGGTTACCGGTTTATGGTAGTTAAGCAGTTTGAAAATGCTAAGAAACACTTACGACCTGTTTACTTCAGCTAATTCGTAGATTTAGCGGAATCGGGATTTTCGGAAGCGTACTCCCGGGAAACACAAAACTTGTTAAATAACCCGGAAGTTTTTCAATTCAAATACCGTTTGGATGGAACCTTTACGGCCTGCTCGGCATAAAAGAAGGTATAATCTGGGTCCAGATTTCACTTACTAAATTAAAGTTTAGTACTTAATAAGAGTCCTGATTCGCTGAATGGGTTTAGAACGGCTTTGGGACGCTCAAAATTTGGAACTGTCTCGGGACGTATCCTCAAGTAGTTCAAAGGTATAGCCTTTGTTTTCCAACGATTAACAAACCATTTCAAATCTCTAACGATTCCGAAATAGTTTCTGTAAATTCCTAAGGCCAACTAGTGCAACCCCAGGGCTAGACCGGGGCTACATAAGGGATGAAACTCCTTTTACAGGATATGTGATAGTGAAGTCCTGTTGTTCCCTGTGAGCAGGCCCTTTACGTCATGAAATCTGTTGTCTACTTGTAGACTACTCCTTGTCCTCTAGACTACTGATGTATCATTCGCAAGATATCGACAATGTAATGCTTCTGTAAGCTGCTGCTCCGTAGGACGATTGACGATCATGAGATAAAGTACATCCTATATTAAAGTTAGCTTGCCTGTTTTGGCATGAGAACTACTAACATTCTGGAGAAGGTTCAACTTGCCCGAAAGAATCGGCAAAGCTACGTTCTTCGCCTTGCCAAGAGCGACGGACTGCCAGCCATTGGTGTCGGTTCGCTGATTTTATATGGCAGGGGCATAGAGGGAAGTTGCGCGCGTCCACCAGTCACCAAAGCCGAGGGGTCACCGCTGCTAATAGGATGATTGGGATCCGAGTATTTCGAGTTGAAAATCTCCCTCGGAGCGATATTGGCGAGTATGCTCTACGGGTTGTTGGCAGCCCATTTTACGCGGGCTCTCCAATCCATAATCGCATTCTGCCTCTGTGACTGAGCTGGGCTTCCATCTACATTTGGTTCGACTATAGGAGTATCATCTAGCCTGGGGAAGATAAGCGGGGCAGTCTCGAGCCACTAGAAGACCGAGATCCCATTTGACGTCTTGAATTTGTGGTTGACCTTCTTGATCCCACGGCTCGTGCAATTGCTGTTGTTCAATGCCGAAGGTATGGCGGGGTCCATATCGAAATCAGAGGTCGTGACGAGTTCGTTATGCTCGTTGGGTTTCCAGGATATTATAGGGGCGATGAGGCCGCGAGGTGCGAAGAAAGAGTCGTTGATCTTATCGAGGTAGGTGTTTGTTCTACCGCGGCTGTTAATCTCGTCGGCGATATTCGTGGCTATTTGAACAGCGACGCTAATAAGAATTCTAATATGATCGGGAGTTGCGAGTCCAGCAATGGAAGCGAGTTTTAGGGCTTGGATTGAACCGTTTGGTCGCACTGCTTTATTGAAGTTGTCGATGAATTCAAGAAAGGTTGTTTGGTCGATTCCGACATCGTTCAGAAGAGGCAAATATACGCGTATAAAACTTTAGGACTGTTTCCCAGGTCGTCGTTGGGTAAGGAGAACGGGGAGAGAATGGCGGAGGGGTTTCAAATTTGTTGGTCCTGGATTTGATAAAGGGTGGTCTCTCGTAAATGAGTCGGCGAGCTCGGAAATCTCTCCCTCATTCGCAGCCAGCCCTTCTGTTTCATTCGTAGCTCTTTTGTAAGATGATTTATCTCAAAGTTGATATGGTCTTGTGCCTCGTCCAGTTGCAAGATTGCCTCCTGTGCCTGTTGTTGTATGGGAGTAGAAGTGCAATAATCATTCCCATTACTCTGAATCATTTGAGCAACCTCCCCATCAGACTCTGCCACATTATACGACGGGCTCTCATTTCGTTCGGCTGCCTTTTCCTTGCTCTGTATGGGACTGTGGATTATTTAGCTGCGAGACCAATGCCCGAAGCCGCGAGTTAGATGATCTTCCTACTCACTAGGTCAACAAGGAGATAGACTTCCCCATAGCAGCAATGTTCGGTCCCGCAGTGTCGGAATCATGGTTTTCGGAGTCGATTCAATGGTTTTCAGGTGTCGACATTGTGTTGTTGATAAGGAGAGACCTGGCAGCTTGTCCATAAGCGGTGCAACGCTTCCCACCATGTTTTAACGAGTGTCAGATCTCGTGATAAAGTCGAAGAAGAGGTAAGGTTGCACAGGTTGATTACCGTAATCTGAAAGATAAGCCCACAAACAGCGAGAACAAAATTCTCGAAAATTGAACAGTATAAACCGAGTCCTGTTACGTAACATGAATTGTACTTCCTTTAAAATACATTGCACTAACTTAAAAAGGCAACTACTAGTTGGGGCAATAAGTACGCAGGGACTCAGCTAACTACACTTGCCTTAACATATAATACAAGGGACTTGGTTACTACTTGTACATAAACACATAGCAATCTAGGTCTATTGTATTACCGTCTCCTATCGGCTGGTATATAACTTAAAGTTAAACCAACAGTAGTAGAGGTTACACATCTGAGTACTAGTATAAGAATAGGAAATTCTATCCGAACGATATCATTTAAACAATCCAAAATAAGACTTCGAGTTAAGCGAGTAGAACTTTTGTAAGTCTTGTGACTTTGTGGTTCGCTACCAAATATCGTAATTCTACTTCATTTAAGCTGAATAGGCCGTTACCATATAATGATAATATAGCGAATATACTAGATAGAGCTAGAATTGCTCGTAGTACTGAATAGTTGCTAGCGCTTAAGCCACTTTTATCAACCAGCGCATACATCCATATGAGCTCTTCTTAAGACTTATGTATATGAAGTGGTGGATAAAGGAGTGGTGTTCACGTTAAGTGGGATAAGGGAGTTGTAAATTCGGGCATGGAAATACAAGAAAGAGCTATATTGTCTTTTCTTAAAGGACATTCCGAATATGGCCAAATTATTCTGAGTAGTACCTTCTTTTTATACGATGTGCGAGCCAAAGGGTTTGTAGACTCGATACAATTTAGGACTCGTATCAAGTCTAGAACTCCAAATTTGTATGATAGACTCTAAATGTTATATCTGAATCGAGCCGAGCCAAACAGGCCATTAATTAATGTTGATTGTGTGTGCGATGCCATCCCAGGATGCGCTTGTGTGACGCAATCAGAAGGCCAAAAAAGCGTCAAGTTTTCGCGTATCCTGGGGCAACCCAACCTCGTTTAAATACGATGTAGTATAACAATAGACTTTACTGGAACACCGTAACTTGCCAATGGAGATATTAGGATCTTCAAGCGTTCACAGTGACGTTTGTGTAAGGTAGGGAGAGGGGGCAACCTCTATCATAAATACCCCTCAACTGTTCCCCTTTGTAGACCTACAACCATCCCAACACACCCATCTCAGCCTACACATACTCACGCACACGGTATACGAACTTATATCTAACATCTTCAAACACCAGTCAAAATGCGTTTCGCTACATACCAAGTCGTCATTACAGCCATCATGCTCTTAGCTGGTATGCCAGGGGCATTGGGAACCGACTGTACAACCACGGATACTTGCCCAACCTGCGCTGGTTGCGCTGTGCCACTTTGCGTGTATGTGCCGCCTCAAGTACCTGATCTCACTTCTGTTTTATCTACGTCACTTTAGAGAATACATAAAGCTTGTTGCTAACATAGAGACTTGGATCATAGGGCTGGCCAGTGTGAATGCGTTGGTGATGCGTTTGACTGTGACTAAGCTTAGCTGGATGTATGGGTGACAAAGAGATCAGACGTGAGATCTCTTTCCGTCGGCGGCAGTTTGCACCGTAAAATCGTGGATTTTACCTTGAAAATTTGGAATGTTCGGTCTCGAAAGTCAATCCACTCGGTCTGAAACCCATAATACGTACTGAGCTTCTTCAATGTATTGCTGTGAATGACATACATACATACTTACCACCCCCTATGATGATTGAAAGCCCCTTCTTATTCGTTCCTTCTAGATGACCGAACTGGTTAGAATAATGAACATGTTCGAGTTGTCAAAACACCTGTAAAATAAATAGTCGAATTAGCCAGAGAAGATGGAGCAACGAAGGTTATCAACTGCCACACTGAGTGACCACCACAAGTCTGGAATATTTTCCGAGCCAGCCACGAGATCTATTTTCCAGATAATCGGTTCGCTAAAAATAGCCAGAGGACTCCAAAGCATGTATTTCCACTACAAATAATTGACCAAATACAGAGATTCTCCATCCATCAGATCGTCATTTCGAGAAAAATGACAAGGATTCAGTCGAAACTATTCCTTCCGATTCTCAATGATTGAAGGGTTGTACGACTCCCCCGCGTTTCACTTCTTGGAGATCTTCCTCCTGCCTCGTAATCCTCGATACAAATTTTGTAGGTGTACAGTACTACGGCACAGTAAGAGAGGCGGGCATTGCTCTGTACTGTAAGATTACGGCACGATCTCGTTGCTTTTTTCTACTCTAGTAACAAATTTACAATGTCGGCTGTTTCCAAATGGCTGCTTTGTTTGTTGTGGGCAATTATGCTCCATGCATCCTTCACGTGTCATACTTCGAAGTTCCTGCTGATCGTTTTCCATAAGCGAAGGATTTCAAATCTTGCTCGCGAGGATTATGACTTTGCCCCATGATGGATTCATGGTGATTATGTTGGTTCCAAATGACGTATGGTCTTCAAAATTTCGTCTGCTCATGTTGAGAAATTCAAACTAACTAGATTTTGTGACAAAGATTCCTCTTTTTGGCGAAACGCTCAGAAGCATGGCTTTGGAAAACATGTCGAATTCGAGTTCAAGAGCCTAGTATAAGTATAATGATTTTTCTTCCCAAATTGGAGTTTCTCTTCGTGCTTCAAGCTCTTTGGCTTTAGCTGTATCATATATCCCCTTGTATAAACACTTATTTCTTTTCACGTTTGCAGTCTTCAATATGAAGCTCGCCTCAACTTTCCTATTCGCAGCCGGTGCTTCTGCCCTCATCGCTGAGAGGTCCCACGCACCGGCGCCATACCTTCGTCCTGATTCAGAGCATCTTGTGCCAGAGGGATATATAGTCCGTTTCCAGCCCAATCATACACTTGAAGATCATTTCGCCAACATTGGTTTCGATGTTCGCCAATTCGCCTCTGTATTTATGGAGATGCCAGTTTCAAATGCCTATCTCTTCGAACTAACCGAATCCAACAATTCCATCATCCATGACTTTATTCGCCACGATCCCGGGGTTTTGCGCATCGAACATGACGAATATCTCCACGATGAGCAGATTTTCCACAGAGAAGCTGCTCCACCACCACCAACGTATGCTGAGAAAGTTAAGAGATGGATCAATTCCTTGAGATCGCAAGGTCCGTGGAATCAAGTCATGATCACTCTCGGGAAAACAAACGACTTTGGAGGGGAAACAAACGTTGGAAGTTCCTTCTTTGCACAGTATTCTTTTGTCGACAGTGGTGCAGGAGTGGATGTTTATGTCTTTGATTCCGGTATCAAGGTCGAGCATGAGACTTTCAAAGCTTCTGGTCGTCAGATTGCTACACATTTCCAAGGCAAGAAGACCTCCGATACATCGCCGTATTGTGGATCTGGCGTTGTTATGGTAAGAACCTTTGTCGAATTCTCTTATCATTCCTTGTTGTATTTGGCTTCTAATTACTTCCTCTAGGACGACTTGTTGGGACACGGTACTCATGTAGCAGGCATTATCTGTAATAGAGATGGAGGGGCCGTACACAAGGCAAATTTGATAAATGTCAAGGTCCAAAAATGCGGCGGGAGTATCGGAAAAGTCGAGACTGCTGTCAATGATGTTGTCACTGCGCACAATAACAACAAGAGCAAGCCACCTAGTGGATGGAAGGGCTCTGTCATCAACATGTCCATTGGATTTACGACTCTAAACTTTCAGGGGCTTCAAGATGCTTTAAATGCAGCGAACAAGGCTGGAATTCCCATTGCGGCAGCCGCTGGCAATCAAAGACAAGATTGGCTTGAGATTCCGGCAAGGTACGTTTAGCTCCAGTTCAAATATAGGTAGTAACATTACTGACGAAAAGGAACTAGATTCGCATCCACCTTCAGTGTTGGGGCTGTCGATATTGACTATAACCGGTGGACTGGAGGCTACGCAGGAATCAGGGGGTCCAATTACCACAAGAAACTCAATATCTGGGCGCCCGGAAAATCCGTCTGGTCCTCGTTCATCGATGAAAAGGACCCAAAGGTTACCAACAAATACGAATGGGCAAGTGGTACCAGTATGGCAAGTCCACATGTTGCCGGTGTGATGGCTATTATCGTGGGCTATGAGGGCTACAAATCACTGAGCGCCCAGAATGTTTACGATCGCATCAACAAAAACGCGATTGTAGCAGTGAAATCAGATGATGAAATCAAACGCGTTGGGGCTACACTCAACCTCCTTCAATCAGGAATTAAGGGTGGGACCAGAAGGACTTCTGCCGATCCATATGATGGAATAGGCCATGATGAGCTTAAGAAGGCTGTCGTTGCTGCTGCGGATGATGCTTCCGACGCTGCAACAACCACTGCTGCAGCTGAAAGTACAGTGACTGAGAGTATGTGTTTAAACCCCGTTTCTTCTCTTATTCTGTGCAATATGAGTACTGATTTTTCATAGACGCTCCATTCGCAACCCAAGCGCCTCCCAAAGACGACAAAGCAGACTTTGACGAAACAATCGAAGAAGACGACGGAACTGACCCTGCCGATCCAATTGAAACCAAGAAATCTAGCGCTACAGCCACCAAAACATCCAGTTCAGCTCCGAAATCAACATCCAAAAAGACTACTTCGACTCCTAAGAGTAGTTCGGCGGCCAAGACAACAAGCTCCGCTCCCAAGACAAGCAGCACAGCAAAACCAAAGCTAACAGCTTGTGATTGTAATGAAAATGGATGTATTCCTGAGCCTAAGGATGCGGATGGTGGTTGTTGTGGGAATGGGACTTGTGGTCCAGATGTTGTGCTAAATACTGTCACCTAGTCGATTTCGCAACATGAACATTGTTTTGGAATATTATTGAGTCTCTTCATCTCAATGATATTTGAGTATATTGGGCTTTTGAAACGTGGTTGTTCTCATGTATGTTTTTAGATGCATATAAGAATATGCGGTAAAATTGCAAAACTTTCCTGCACTTTGAGAGGTTTGCCAAAGCCACTTTTGAAGTTTCGTAACGGTTGACGAGGGTGAATTTTGTGATAGCACGTTGTGGAAAGTTACTTGGAGCGAGTCAAACGACATTTATCAGAGATTCAGAGAAATGTTCAAGGATTTTCCTTATTGTAAGCGATGAAGAACGATCTCTCGGTTCAAACTTAAGTCAAAGGCGTCAAGGATTCAACGGAGCTCCAACTCATGCATGACGTAGCTCCTCTCAAAGCTTATAATTGTTCTACCTTCTTCACGTAATCTATTCAACTAATCGAACATCCGATAACGGATGTAATTTTCCCAAAATATAGGTCGTCACCTACAATTAACCTAGCGAGAAAGACTAATAATGGAGAATGGCCTATAGCGGCTTTTGCTTTCTGTTTTCTATAAGAAATTTCACTTCATTAAACTCTCAATGAGTCCCATTATAGCGGGCTTGTCAGCTGGTAATCGTTCTACAATCTGCAATATGATCGTCCTCGCTAGCCCCTCCAAGAACCAACACCCGCATTTCTCTGCCCTCTCTACCAATGACGCAGCCCAATGTGCTAAGACCGTAAGCGCTGCAGGATCATGTATGGACACCATTTGGTAAAAGCGATCCGAGATCCTGGCCAACCACATAGTCATTCCTTCCAATGCTACTCTCGTGTCATCAGAGACAAAACTGATTTCGCAGCACTCGATCAGAATAGCGATGGCTGATATAGTAGTCAGAACGTCTCCAACGTCTCGAACATTCTCTGGCCTCCCAAAAGCTTCCGTCATGCGAGAAGGAAGCGTGCTAAGGCGGGTGATTAGCACAGAGAGTGGTCCCGAATCTGATGGCCTACTCTTTTGAACGATCATACTTGCACGTTCCAATGCTTCATTCTGAATACTGGCCTCGTTGCTATGAGAATCGTCTTGAGAAAGTGTATAATGGCGGAAATAGAATCTTCTGAGAATTTTCATAACCGACTCCAGTTGAGACGGTCTTTGATTCCAGTGTATGCAAGATATCACATACTCTATCTGTTCACCTGCTATATTAGCCTTCTTCTCGACCTCGGAACCTTCTGTTTTCAGGGCACATAGTTTGGCCTCGTTGAATCCAGTAGAGAAGACCGAGAAGAATTGCGAGGAGTTCTCAGTATGATCTCCCTCAAACATCGCCTGGTTATTGGTAACCGCAAGGTGATAAGCAGAGAGCCCCAATAAGCCACACATCAGCCATCGTTTGGTCAAGGCTAGGGGAACGACTTCTCTTTGCCAGTAGTGGCTCTCAGTGTATTGTATTGTGAGGCTCGTCTGAGTATTGAACCAGTAAAAGTAACTCAGCGTTTCCGTCTTATAATCTGTGAGAGAAGGCTTCAAAAGCGGCTGTTGAACAAGATCTTGTCCCTCAAGCGTTTCAATCTCCCCGAGAATGCTTGCTTGCATCTCTATTCCTGACATCTCGGTGTGAATCGCCTCAGTGACCTCAAAATACTTAATTTTGGTACCCCTGAAAAACGTTTGGAGTTTCACCTCGCGAGCAGAACAAAGATGAATTCCAGTATGCCTCTCTTTCTGGTGATGATTCATGCGCTTGGAACTAGCAAAGAGACTTCCACAACCATCAACTGAACATCGGAAGCCATCTAAAACAGGCAGACCATCGATAATCAGATGCGGACAAAGGTACTTCATGGGGTTCGAAAACATTGAGTTGAGAAATTGAGGACATGAGCTTTTGTCTTTCCTCCCGATAGATCTTATGACGGAGTAAATGACTTTCCACGGCGCTTTTCTGGATTGCGTATTGACATTTTCGACAGATCAGCACGCCGTATTGTGCATCGTATTCGAGCATATCCTGGGGGCCGAGCTTTGTTGCCGACATGATACAAAATACTCTCAAAAGAAATGAATGGCTCCTGTATATAATCCTATCCGATGATATCATCAGTAAAGTAAAGATAGAACGAAGGAGAAGAGGTAAGCTCATACCGTTTTGTACGCAATTTCGAAGATCACGAATATATTTACTTTGAAAAAAAGAAACTATACTCGAGTAACAGAGGAAGAAAGCAGTCCATGAGAATCATGAAGAATCTAAGAACAAGCCTCGAAGATCGGTGTGAGGGTCCGCAAAAGCGGCACAGCACTAATCTTACAGTAGTGTTTGGACGACAGAAAAGGTGGCAGAGAATAGCTTTCGTTGTTTGAAATTACAATCTCAAAATTCTAGAACAGTCAAACTTTAGTTTTCGAGATGTAGAATTACTTCGAGCTTTTTTGCAAGAACACTCCAATTATTCTGGAAAAGATGGGACCGCTGAAAGGGGTTTTACTGTACTGCCACTTTTAGTAGCCGAGAAGACACGACCCACAGCGAATCCCAGGCGGCGTGCAGCCAAATGTCAGCATCCGTCGACGCTGTGGGGACAGCATAGGAACGCCAGCTAGGAATCGGGCATGCGGTTCTTCCTCGACTCTGTCGGATTCATAAGTCATGGATCCTCCCACCAACCAACTGGCCGTATTACTGAATCTACCAGTCTATGGCTTTGCGCATATCTTTCTTTGCTTTGAAATGTTCTGTCAAAAAAATATCTTGGTTTGAAACCATGCTACGGACGCAGTGCATAGTTATGGCCGCGTTCTCGCTTGGCTGTAAACATATATAACCAAGACAGATTCTCTGACATATCCTATCATACTCTTCATCAGCAATTAAAGCCTCTACTCATATTTCTTGCTATTTCAAACATAAATCTCAAACTTGTCTGAATTCCTTTTTCCCTATTTTCTCCCCGTCCACACAAAAGAATGTCGGTACCAAAAAATCAAGCAGCATGGCTCACCGAAGCTAATACTCCCCTTCAAGTTGGCGATGCACCAATGCCAACAGCTGCGCCCGGAGAGATTGTCGTGAAGAATTCCGCCGTCGCAATCAATCCCCTCGATTGTCATATGCAGGACATTGGAGTTTTTGTTCAGAAATTCCCTGCTATCTTTGGATGTGAGGTAGCTGGAATCGTCTATGAAGTAGGTCCGGAAATACAAGACTTCAAGAAAGGAGATCGAGTTATCGGGTAAATATCAACATCTTCATCTCAAAGATATAATTGGACTGACGGTTGCGTTGTTTAAAATTGTAGGCATACCATTAATCTCGTCAGCGGTCGTCCTCAAGATGGAGCCTTTGCTCTGTATACAGTCATTCCAGCTAGTAAAGCTGCTATCCTCCCAGACACCATCTCGTTTACAGAAGGCGTGGTTGTTCCATTCGCTCTGGAAGCTGCCATTTGTGCACTTTCTGTCAAGGAGCCCGGTTTAGCCATGCCAGGGGTCCCAACACCAGCACTTGGGCTTCCATACCCCTCGCTACAGACGGCCATTTCAACTGGAAACATATTCGTCGTTTACGGTGGCTCAGCTACTACCGGCTTGATGACAACTCAAGTAGCAACAGCAGCTGGAATCCAGGTCATCTCCATTGCTGGCGCACACAACTTTGATATCAGCAAAAGATGTGGAGCTGTTCAAGTCTTTGATCATAAAGACTCTTCGCTAGTGAAGAAGGTCGTTGAAGCTGTTCAAAGCTCTGAGCTCGAATTCATAGGCATTTTCGATGCTATCTCTTCTCCTGGGACTTACGCACAAGACCTCGCCATTCTCACAAATTTTGGCGGAGGTCATCTCGCTTGTACGCATCCGCCACCTACTGAAGCTCCGGAAAACGTCAAGGCTGGCATGATATTTGCTGTCAATGATGTGGCGACACCTGCATGGAAAGAATATGTTACCCCTGCGTTGGAAAGTGGTAAGCTTCAGTGCCTCCCTCATCCAACTGTCGTAGGCAAAGGTTTGGAGAACATTCAAGAGGCCTTGAAAAGATTAAAGGCCGGTGTTAGTGCGACAAAGATAGTTGTGGAATTGTGAAAAGCAACCATATACGAGCCTTCTCTTCCAGAATCAGCTCCTAATTGTCCGGGTCTCTGCCTGTTTTAATATGTCTTGCTACTATAAAATTACAAAATCTATGTTTTTTGCTATCTCATTGGCTCCTTACCTTTCCAGACTTCGGCGCATCTGGTTGACGGCTTAGTATCGTAAAACTGCTTTGGATGCCCGGCAGCCCGGAGAGTCGAAAGCAAATCACTTATCACCTGCTACATATTAGAAGAATGCGAAGTGCAACAGACAACGATCAATTACACACAGACAGTGGCAAACTGTGGAAGTTTTTGCAAGAGTTTCGGACTCCGAGCTTACATACTGTATACATCCAACTACCCAGACCGCCATATGCAGCAAATGTGTTCTTTCACACCGCGCCTAGACAGGGAAATGGCATAGCCTTTACAATAACTTTTGTCTAGAAGTGTGATATGCAACAAAAACCAAATATACTTCACGGAAAAGTCTTGTTGCAAGTCGCATATCCAGTAGCTATGAAACTCTATAGTATCCCCTGTAGACTTTCTCCTAACCTTTCAGTATTCTTAATTCACTGGTTCAACATGGAACTAAGCTAGAATTGGCAAGATGGCTATGGTAGGTAAGCTAAAGCGCGAAGTGCGACAAAGTCGAAGCTGTTCTATCTCCCTCTATTTGAAATATGTTAGAAATCACATTTCTAAGTGCTAAAGAGTACCAAAATGGTAAATTCCACGATTAGTTTTGGACTATTGGACTCGAGACGGCGAGACTGACAAACAGCCACCGTGAGTACTGTAATACGACATGAAGCTACGATATGCAACGAAATGGCTTGCTCACTGCTACGCGAATTTTGTTGCATTTCGCACATCCAACACACCAAACCTGACTGACGTTGCCGTTCTACCACTTTTCCTATCCAAGATTTTGAAATGCTGGAGTTATCTTGCAGATGTACACGTGACATAAGATGCAAAGGGGAAGAGTTTAAACTTTTGAACTTTTGATAGGAACTACTCATTTGGCCCAATGAAATAACATCAAATCCTTAAACCATTTCATCGAAAAGCGAAACCCAACCAGTAGATGTCGATGCAAACAGCCATACAATTCCAATGTGCCCAATCCAAAAATGCCAAACACAAAGCCGTCAATAGAAACCACCCTTCGGCAACGACACAAATATAGCAGTCAACGGAATAGTAGCGACCGCAGCCCAAAGACAAGACCCAATAACAATCCTATCCTGCAGCAACTTCAACGACTCATTTTTAATCCGGACATTACTATCAAACACCCTCCTAACCAAATTCTTCCTCTTATACTGTCCAACCCAACTCTCATTCTCCCACTCATCATTCTTCGGCCCGAAAGTCCCAAAACTACTCCTCGAAGTCCTCTTCCACCCATAATCTGATTCTTTGAACGACTCCGTCTTGCTACTTTCATACCCCATACCCCCCGTCTGACGCCGCGACTGCATCACCGCAGCCGAAGAACCCACCCCGCCAGTCTCGGCATCCAAAAGTTCCTGCTCATCACAAGACTGTTCCCAGGGCTTCAAACACCTCGAGTGCGACATGTGGAGGATAATGCAAAGGCCCTTGTACGCACAAATCATTGTCACGAAAGCCAGATACCATAGGACGCCCGCGAAGATACGCCACCATCGACTTCGAGCGGAGAGCACGAGGAGGACTGCAATTAGGAAGCCGAAGAAGATGGTGCTTACGCCTACCGAGCGGGCGAAGAAGACCCGTGGTTCATTGCCATTGGAAATGCTCCAGCGGACGAAGTTGGGGTGGGATTGTCCTCTCAAGGCGGCTTTTGCTACCCATGCCACGTTAGCGAGGGCTGAGGGATGAGTTGTGTGTTGTAGGGCGTGGAGGCAAAGAGCACGGTCTTTGTGGGAGAGGTTGAGCTCTCGAGGTGCGGTGAAGGCTATGTAGTGGCGCATGATCCTGTTGATTTCTTCTCTCATGGGCTGGATGGTGACTACTTGTTATCAGTAAATGCTTCTTCGCTAATGAGAAAGGAGGGAGAGGGACACTAACAAGGTTGCCAGTTATACCCAGCCTGAGCTGTCACATCTGCATCGCTAGGCACAGAAGAGAAATCCGACTTAGTGGGACTCCGAATCTGGCTACAAAACATCCCAAATTCATCAATCGTCTTCGTATCGCCTGCTTCGCGCTGTAAAGGTGGTCCATTATCACGCATTGAAGCATATGAATTCTTCTCTTTCAATCTCGTGAATCCTTCCCCATTTCTAAAAATCTCCTCCTCAGACGAGCGCTGAGTAAAAGGCGGCGAAAGAGCCTTCTCGTGCGGGGGCAGGGCATAAAATCTAGTACAATAGTCTTTATACCACAAGTAGAACTGGAGGTTCTCGGCATTGTGTTCGACGTAGACAAGGTAATCCATGAAATCGTTCAGAGAACATGGCTTTGTGAGGAGTTAAGAAAGTGTACTTGCTTCATATCAACGTCCCCGGAGTACTTACTACGCAAGTCTGTCTGTTGATTATTTTGTCGAATGCCAGATCCTCTGGAATTGCATTCTCCGTTTCTGCATGCATTAGCAAGTAAGAATTTATACATAGATGACAATCCTACTCTTAGCTCTTTCAATGAAGCGAGCGCAATCAGTTGCATTTATTGGACCAACAGGCCGATTAAGATAATCCGGTCGACGATAAAGAAGGATTTTAGACATATTTGTGTCTGCACTCGGTACTCTTGGGCTGTAGTAACAGTTCACCAAGAATAAAGAAATGGTTTCTTATAGGCGACCTATGAAGAGTCAAGCAGGAAATCGTCGACTTCAAATATACCTATAAAGACCCCGCAGAGCCACTGACGAAACTCAACCGCAGCGAGCTACATTTCGCCGACATCTCTCTATTTGGAGGTTGATAACGGCGGTCAGATAATTTCATCGCCCGAGTAGTGAACTTGGTAGAACCCAATCTGGAAAGCATCTAGTTCACAGGGCTGCCGTTGTTCCGTGTCAAAACATACAGTTGACTAGCAGGGTATTTCAATGCTGCAGATCCATGAAATTATCGCCATCCCATAAATTTTCGGGCGACGCCCACATTATTTTAGGTCTTCTTTGGAAGCTCGAGCGTCGAGATCATTCAGGAACTCTCTCTGGGAAAATGAGAGGAGAAAAGGCATACAGCGCAGAGGAAGGAGGGACCGGCTATTAAAGCGCTTTGATGAATTCAAGTAACCCAATCACTTGTTGTCACGACGAGTTTACTTTCTTGATTACATGTAGGGGTTGTCACTACCGAAACTCTGGGATTTGCGAGTCAGCAATGATAAGAGTAATAGCTTGCGAATGTTCTTTGGAAATCTGCCACATGCTACGATTCCAAAGAGGGGATAGTCGGAACGACTAAACTGGCATTATCGATAGATAACCCTGAAGATCTGATCTAGCCGGGGCCATCGCAACCCGCAAGTCAAATAGGCTTTAAGCTAAAGTGGTATAAGACGAACTAGTAGCTTCGGGAAATGGATACACGGAACCAGTAAAGTATAGTTCATAACGCCTCGACGCACAGACGTCAATAGGTTCGTGTCATATACATGGCGGGAGGGGTAATACCGTACTGTTAAAGCTTGGGGTATCGTGGTGGTTGCTAGATATTAGACGACGGCATTACTTCGCGATTACCACTCAACTTTGAAACTCAAAGAAAGTGCAGTATTAGAGATTGATATGATCAGCTGCCTCAGATCAGTAAAAGAGAGGGAAGGATTGAGCAGTATCAATGTGGGAGTAACTGGGATCAATCATCATCCCACGTGCTCAAATAAGCATTGTGAGGTAAACGGCCAGGAGAAACACAAACTTGCTCCATTGTCCAATTAACCAATCTTTTGTACACAGAAATTCGGGCCAACTCCAGCTCGTTGCAAACTCAAAGCATTCCCATAATCGCCGCAACGCAGACAAGTGTCCAGGCGGCCAAGTATGGAAGACACAGTGTATACAGTATGGAAACCTTCTTTGCTACACCTGCAGTAGCCACTTCTCCTTGCTTTACTTTTGTGACGGTTGCAGCTGGCGCCTCTGTAATTGTCTTGGTTATAGGGGATGTCGAGGGATAGCCCGCCTGACTCGGAAGCATCTGCGAAGATGACCCAGGGAAGACAGAACCTGGCACTGCCGACGAGGATGTTGCCAGCGTGCCCACAGTAGAGGGACTTAATACTTGAATGCAGCCGTTGGGAGAGCATACCGTTCCGACTGGGCAGCATCCACCCCCGGTATCCGCTGAACACTGTATTGTACCGCTTATGCAAGTCGGCGGCTTAGACGCAGAGTAATCGCAGTGAGAGAAGGAGGACGAATGACAACACACAATCATGGATGGCGTAAACTGAGCATCAAAACAATGAGTTCCAACCGGGCAACAAATATGCTGATTCCTGTTAGCTCGCATGATAAATTGTGAGCTGACACGATGCTCACAGGCTGATTGAATGCTTCACAGCTCTTCATTTGGTCACCACACTCGTAGTAAGGTATAATACCTGGCGACCTCTCAATCAGGCCATTATGTTCAGTCTTTCGCAGTGGCATGAAAACCATCGTGCCACTATCCATTCCGCCTGAAGTTTCCGATCTCTTAAGCCAACCAGTGCCGCCATCCCTGATATAGTACATATGAACCGTGAACAGGAGTCCACATAATGTGATCGCAAGAAAGAAACAGCCAATGCCCAGAAGCCACGCACGTCGACGAGCAATGTAGGATCGAGCTTCTTGTAAGTGTACTCTAAAAGACGAGGTGGTCCGTACAGGATGTTGTTGGGGTTGGGGTTGCTGCGTATGACGAATCATTGACAATCTGGGTTTGAATGAAGAGGCTGGTGTTCTGGAAATTTGGTGCACAAATAGAAGAATGATTTGATAGGCCAATAAAAGGAACGAACGAGACTCCTGACTGCCATTTACTGGATGATCAAGAGCTCAAGCTGATTAGAACCTTGAGGTAAGAATGCATGAAAAGGGGGTTTGCGGATAGAGGTATTCCGAGGTGGGTGACACCAGATCTTGAAGGTGCTTCTCGCTGGAAAGGAAGTTGGGGAAGGCGCGAAGAGGCAAAGGCAGGAGTTCCAAACCCAGAAGGAGCAGTGGAGTGGACAAGACCTTCAGACCATGAGAAGGATACTGACATGGATGGAACGATAGAACTTACCCCGAGCATTCCTGCCTTTGTGGGTGAAAGAAGTTACCTGGGTTGAGGAGGCACAGGTCAGTAATTGCACTTGCAAAAACTGGAATACGAGTACCTAGAGTACCTAGAGTAAGCCAATGTTTTTGGTCTCCAAAGATCCCATTTTCATTTCCAATAAATCCACCCGTCCATAAGTCTTCTCGCAGTCCTGAAAATAGTGGCATATTCCAAACCACCATCTGCGCTGAACCTTGCCCCAACCATGATCTTTCCAGTCGGATGGCCAATATTTATACCAGCCTCGTCCACACGTTGAGATGAAGTATTTTTTTGTACAACCGAGCCCCCCAAGTTTGCAGCAGCAGCAGTAGCGAGCGCTACAGTAATTGGGATAGCTCGATGTGGTTGCCCTACTGACAAAGCACGCACGATTAAATCCATCGAGCGTACTTCATTGGTTTTGCCAGACAGAAGTTTGTGTGTTTTCGCCCTCGAGACAATGGCTATCTTTGGAATTGATGCTGGCGCCGATTTTTCGTCGACACTTAAGCCCATCGCCACCGAGGCTTTCCTTCGGATTGATTCCAATCTCGTGAGGAGGGTTGGATGTGCATCTATCTCGTCTGGGAGAATTGTCCCGTCGATATCTATAGAATCCGCTTCGAGAAAGACAGCGGGGTTGCCACAATCAATGCATGTCGTCTCTACGTCTTCGATGATATCTATTATGTTGCCAGTCGGTAAAAGCTTGCCAGTTTTTGAGCCACTGCGTTCCATTAGTATCTCTATTGGGGGGTTGCACAAGAGTGCTTACGCAGGATCAATAAATGCAAGCTCGAGTCTAGCAGCAGTCCCTTCAACACCATCGATAGCAAAATTGCCACTGGCAGCGGCTTCACCTGCTATCACTGGAAAAGTAGCGTGTATAAGCTTCTTAGTATTTGTGTTGTGTATTCTGACGGTGACTTCGCCATCTTGCTTGCCCTTTAACATACCACTATCCACTACGAAAGGTCCAATAGCGCTTGTCATATTGCCACAATTGCTCGAATAGTCCACATCATAGTTCTTGACGCCGATTGCCGCGAAAGTATAGTCGACATCGGCATCAGCATGTGATGGTGGACCCACGACACAAACCTTGGAGAGACTGGATATCCCTCCCCCAAGACCATCCAACTGACGGCCATTGGGATCGGGTGAGCCAATTACCCCACGAAAGATATGCGCCCATTGTTCACGATCTTTCGGCAGATCTGAATAATGAAAAATCACGGCACGGGAAGTACCACCGCGGTAGTAGGAGGCAGGAAGTCGGTTCTGCGATCGAGGAGGTGTGCTGGAATAGAATCGCGATAGGTGGGCTTGTATAGGTAGATTCGGGAGGGTTGAGAGAGTGTTTGAGTGTTGGGAGAAAAACCGCAGAGCTTTAAACATGATGGTCAGAAGAAACTCTGTATAAGAAGGTATACAAGTACAATATAGGTATATTTGAAGTGGACCAAAATTTGACACAGGAGGTGGAAGGGACGCGTGAAGACTGTACTCCGTATGTTTCTTGCAACTGGGCCGCTGGGACCAAACCTTGGAGGACTCGAAGGACCCCATGCACTACCCACTTAGATAGAGCGCGTTAAATGTAGCAACTCAGTCACTCCGCGTGTGTATAGTTGACAGCCGAAGCGTTTTCTTTTCTGATGTCTCTCGCAGCGTACGAGTATCTGAGGTCCACGGGTTGTGGGAGACACGAGTCTGCACTGCTACTGTACTCGAGTACGCTGCTGCCGCTTCAGGGGTCCGATCTTAGCCGGGAGAGGCGTCCAGTCGGATTGATGCATGGTTGACAACCTGCCAAAAGCGGTGCAACAAGAGAGGATCAGTGTGAGGTAGTTCTGAGAGCAAAATCCGACGATACAACATTTTTATATATCTTCATTTTCAGAATTGCATTACGATATCATACTCATACTCACAGTGAGCCTCACCCCGCCATCTTCCCAAGCCGATGCATATGATGCCATGCAAAATCAGACCTCGGCCCAAACTTAGCGGGACCAACCGAGGCTTCCATGACAAGGGACCTTACTCGTACAAGATGAAAGTCATATGCAAAACCATCTGTTGTTCTAAATCCGACAACCTCCCCAGATTCTAGAAATCTTCTTCGAACAATTCATCCAAATCTGATTGACCATACAACATGAAGCCCACACCTCAATGGGTCAAGGACTTGAAGCCTTCGGCTCCTCAGGGAACGGAGCTCATCAAAGCAGAAAGAGACAGCTCCAAGCTCTCGGTCGATAAACTCTCCAACTTCCTCTTCACCAAAGAAGTTCTGGACCGACAGGCCACAATTCTCAAGATCCTCGAGGCAGAGAAAATCTTTGACAAATCCCGGAATTATTTCGATGGCCGTCAGGACCGTTTTGTCACGGCATTGGCGAGAGCGAAGCGTCTAAGACAATTACAAGTTAAACACAACTGGACCCAAGATGAGTTCTACTGTGCCAATGACCTGATTAGCGAGCCAGGACCGTATGGTTTGCATGCCACCATGTACTTGGTATGTACAACGCTCTACCCCCTTCTCCTCACTTTCCGAATCTTACCAACAGCTGCGTATAGACAACCCTCCGTGGCCAAGGAACTCCTGAGCAACACAAACTTTTCCTCGAACCTGCAGAAAACTACGAAGCTATCGGATGTTACGCACAAACTGAGCTTGGGCATGGAAGTAATGTGCGAGGATTGGAAACCACTGCCACCTGGAATCCGGAAGATAAGACATTCACACTTCACTCCCCACACCTCACAGCTTCCAAATGGTGGATTGGTTCATTAGGAAGAACTGCAAACCATGCTGTGATTATGGCTCAATTGATCATTGCCGGAAAGCCATACGGGCCACATCCATTTGTATGCAATATTAGAGATATGAAGACTCATGAACCGTTGGAAGGTATCCACGTTGGAGACATTGGACCAAAGTTTGGCTACAATACCATGGTAAGCGGTCCATTTTTCTTGCTTTAATATAGTCAGGAGCCAATTCTTTGGTCTGCTTTCTTTGGCTCTCTTGTGTGCAAACATAGCGCTGACATGTGATAGGATAATGGATTTTTGCTATTGAACCAAGTTAAGATTCCTCACGTCAACATGCTGGCCAAATATTCAAGGGTAGACCCTGAAACCAACAAATATGTCAAGCCAAGCTCCCCAAGTTTGATCTATGGTACTCTTACCTGGGTGCGATCAACCATTGTTCTCGACTCTGGAAAAGTACTCGCTCGAGGTGTTACCATCGCAACGAGATATGCTTCCGTGAGAAGACAATTTCAGGACCGCGATGCTCCGTCAGGCACATCTGGCGAAAACCAGGTGTTGAACTACAGCAGTGAGTTACCATAGCACTTTTCCCCATGAAAGAACAAAAGCTGACAATCTGTCGTTTAGTGGTTCAATACAGATTGCTGCCTTTGCTCGCAGCAACATTTGCGTTGCATTTCACCGGCAAGGCTATGATGTCTCTTTATCAAGAGAACCAAAAGAGAATGGCATCTGCTTCAACAGATACAACCCGAGGGGTCGGACCAGAGGAATTACAAGCTGGAAGTGACTTGATTGCAGATCTACACGCCACAAGTTGTGGCCTCAAAGCTCTAGGAAGTACGATTGCTGGCGAGGGTCTAGAGGTATGCAGAAGAGCTTGTGGTGGACATGGTTATAGTAGCTTTGGGGGTATTGGCGCATGGTATGCTGACTACTTACCTACTATGACCTGGGAGGGAGACAACTATATGCTTACTCAACAAGTTGCTCGATACGTAAGTTTATTTGATTGTTGACTATCAGTTGATTTCAGTGCTAACAACCCGCGAAGCTCCTGAAATCTGCCCGGGCTGTCCTGAAGGGCAATGCACCAACCAACGACACCACCAAAATCTTCAGCACATTCCTTCAGAAACAAGACATGGGTTGTGCGCATGATGTTCTCGGTTCCGATTCTGATCTTGTTGCTGCCTTTGCCTGGCGTACCTCTTACCTAACATTTGAGGCTCTCAAGCACAGAGATCTCGAGAAGAACTCTTGGAATTCTTTGCTGGTTGATTTCTGGCGTCTCTCCACTGCTCATTCGCAATATCTCGTGGTCAAGAACTTCTACGATGTTCTCCACTCCGAAAGCTTACAATATGAGCTTGACCCAGCCACCATCGACGTCCTCCACAAGCTCTTCCGTCTCTATGCCCTCGACACCCTCGAGAAGGAGGCGTCAGAGTTCTACTCATCCGCTGCAGTGACAGTTCGTCAAATCCAACTCGCAAGAACCAAGAGTGTCATGAAACTCCTGGAGGAGATCAGACCTCATGCTCTCAGACTTGTCGATTCGTGGAACTTCCCTGATTGGCAGCTGGACTCATCTTTGGGACGCAAGGATGGAAAGGTTTACGAGGATTTGTTCTACCGTGCTTCGGAACTCAACCCTCTGAATGGTTTGACTATCGATCCTTACCCAAACAATGACACTTTGGTTAAGAGGGATGAGACCGCACAGTTTAAGGCTAAGTTGTAAGATATAGATATAGATTAGACACCACTTCTTTCATAAAGATTTTGTATAGATATGAATCAATTTTTCTCCAGAAGACATCTGATCTATGTTGGTCCCTTTTGTCGACATTCGCTGAATTACCCAGGGATTTCGGCAGCAATGCTAACTGTGGTTAGGCTAACTTTTAGTGTTTGTATTGTACAATGCTACTTGGTTAGAAGCTCGTTCCATTCAATTCGTGACAAGTCATTCCCACGAATCTCTAGAGTTCGAATGGTTGGTGAAAGCCACAGCCTTTCTGGTGTTTGCGGGGCTGGCTTTGATTCAATGGGTAGCAGACTCTATAACGGAATATAAATTATGAATCTTGTACTTGGAGGCATATCTTGCAATGGATTCGACGAATTCCATCTCCCCAGTCAATACCGCGTTGAAGGTTCAACCATGCTGAAGCACACGTATACAACACAGAAAGACATTCAGAATCGTCGAGTACTACCTAGATATCTTCGCAGTACCTTCAAGGGAGTACCAAACCTCACCCCCAACCAATCATCTGATGGGAGCGTGTTCGAGGCCATGAGCTCAAATAAGGTATGCAGCAAAAGAAACAGATTCCTGTTGCTGTGGGTATACAAAACTCCCATCTTGTCAACATTCTTGGAAATGACATGATGCAGTGCGGATTTTGTAGCGAGCGCAAGGTTAGATGTAGTGGGGACTCGAGGGATAATGGACCTTGTGGCAATTGTCTGGCTGATGGGGATAGAATTGTCAGTCTTTGGGCGTAGATGTCTGTTTTCTCGCTTTACTAGAATCCTGGCGAGTGCTCCAGGCCATTCACCAGACAACCACAACCAACCCGAACTAATCCCACCACTCACATCCTCTCGCTTAGTTTAAACCCCACAAATCTCACAAAGAGGACATTCATATCCCCAAATACCACATTTCCTGTCACCAAAATTGGGATTAAACCTGCTCGCCTGGCCCAGTCAGTTAGTGTGTGATTTTTCAACGCGCCACACACACTACCTGTTTCGCATACGCATACGCATACGCATACGAGGAAGTAAGACAATCGTGTCGGTGGGGCCCTACACTGGAGAGAAAAATCAAAAGCTCAGTTCGTCTGGTTATTGAACCTGGTAGGAGGTTTTTTTGCCGTTTTTGGGGGGATTTTTTGGTTTTATTTTTGTGGAGCTGGGTTTGTTGATCGTCTTTTGTATGCACAGGAACGTCTGTTCTTGACGCGACGCGACATAGGTAGCGCGGAATTCTGAAATTCCCTCGGTTTGCGGAAGGATCCCTGGTGCTGTGCTTTTGATGGGTTCACGGTCTTAATCTAGAGCGAAGGCCTTTCCAGATACTTCTTCGAAGCAGTTATTGAATTGGGAGCAGCGCTATTGAAGTCTCCCCTTCCTCGCTCTCCAATTCAGGACCCCGAGTGCTTCATAACCTAAGCATGTACTGCCCGTTGATTGAAAAACTTTCATTGGAGATTATTCTGATATGGTCTAGATAAGTTTTCTTTTCATATTCCTGTTCGTCCTGCTCAGTGCTCGCGGGTAAAGGGGGGCACATATATGGGACCAGCACCTGGGATTCGGAGAGCCCCAGGGTGCCACAACGCTCTTTCTATTCCTGTTCCTAAAAACTGAAACAAAAAGGCTAGCTTTTTTTTGTTGCTAATTCTAATTTAATACAAATGGCGGTGTACAAAGGGGGATGGATGGTGGTGGGCGAGAAAAAGGGAGCCCTAGGCGTACGCTTCCTGCTCTCGGGCGGGAAATATGAATTTGTTAATGATTCCTGCCCCGCCGCTGGCTTACCTATGTCGGTCGTACGTCCTCACGTGATATAAAATCATCCCCTATACTCCGTAATGTGGACTTCATATTAATGTTTCAACAGAAAATTCACTGGTCAGACTGGGGAAATGAGGTGACGAAGCAGGTAATCAGTGAATATGGCTGGTCGGTTCCGAGGGGGGATTAAGCTTGTAGGGCTAAGCTTGCGGAGAGGTGATATCGATGCAGTGTCAAGCAGAGCAAGATTTTGGATTTGAAAAAGGGTCGGCATTTGACAAATGACTTCAATAAGCTGCTGGAAAGAATGAGTAGAGTGAAGAGTGTTCGAGGTAGGAAATTACACGAGAAGCTTGGCAGCGGCTTACATGTAGCAAGACTGATATACCTAGAAGGGGTGCAATCAGGTTTGTATTGGGTGATTGAAAATTGGATTTAAACTAACGGCGATTGATGTCCAAGATGGATCATATGCAAGAGGGAGGGGGGATTTCAAGCCAGCTTTTCAGATGAGAGGGAGTGTTGAAGCAACATTGAGAAAAGGAATACTTATAGGTGGGAAGGGTTTGTCCTTCTTAACTTTTCCCTTTTATGTGTGACAAGTTGCTTCTTACGTTCCTGGTCGATTGGTTCCAAAGCAGCCCTAGCGAAACCACTGAGGTCTCCTACAGGATGGTACATAGCTCCTACAATACGGCAGTGCCTCTGATCCGTGACTAATCTGAATGGCCCAGGCTGGTTTATCGGTCTTGCGAGAGGGCCTGGAGGGGCTGCGTCAGATTTAAATTTGACTGTTTCCTTCCAGGGATCGAAGCTTGGCTCACCGTGAAGCTTGACTGGATGCGCTACTAGTGTTGCGTTTCCAACCTCCCATTTATCTTCAAAAAGGGCGTATTCTAGACCTTCTCCTTCTTTATTTCCGTATCGGTGTGGATAATTTGACGCAGGTTTTGGTCTTTCGTCTGGAGCGGGCCAGTGTTCAAGAATGTCAATTGCTATTTGGGCTGAGATGATACCCCTCGATGTGCTGAACTGGAGCTCAGACCATCCGCAAAACGAATTACTTCTTGTACGATTGATAGACTGCATAGAGATGTGGTAAGCTTGCTTGTAATTAAGAATTGAATAGGATATTCGACAGGTTTATGTAGACGAGAAACAGCGTCTGTTCAAGTTTTCATTGACCTGTTCTGCCTCTGGCATTTGACACAAGAAATAATAATATTCGTCAACAACTTCGCATTGTATGAGATTCTTTGACTCGTCTCAAACCCCTGATGCAAAGTAAATTGAAACAACTCATGACAATGATATCTACTTCTTTGAGAAGGAAGTAACAAGGAGTTGACGGTATAACTGTTCTACAGCAGTTCTTCATGTGATGGTAAAGCTTAAAACCTAGGAATACTACTACCTACATGACTGGGTGGTCTTTTCTGCCACTCGCAACATCACTTTACAAAACAAAGTAATATATCCAAGTAATAGATACGATATACTACTATCTTTTGATTGAAGATAATGGCTTCGATTTAAGTAGAAGCAGGAAGTTGGTTTGGAACACCAATTATAAAACACGCGTCCATTTCATGGAGGTAGGTCACGGGACTATCCGCGGATGAAGAAACTTGAAAAGGTGTAAAGAAAGTTATTGTGAAGGATATGAAGGTCCGATCGATTAAACTTTGGTAATTGATCACAAGATTTGGCGTGTAAAACGAGTCAAATTGGGTTCCTTTGGACTTATTAGCATCAGACAATCAGTTAACCTAGTATCCATCTCTTCTACCCCAAGCGTGATTTTATCATGTGCAATCAACATGTGGGCAGACTTGAGGATCAGAATCCTGGAAAATGAGCAAATCTTTTCCAAACAGCATCTAACGATTTTAGCCGTACATTGTGCATGCGCAAACGTCTATGATCTTGGAATCGAGCAGATTCTTTCAGCGTTGGGTATATTATTGGATTCTTGTGGATAGAGAGAGGCATATTCTTTTGCAAATATACAAGATTTCAAAAGGAATATTGTATCGAGGAATCTATGTGCTGGGGGAGATTGCCTTTCACAAGACCTCCGCTACATTCTAGAAAGCTAAGCTGTTAGAAATTCGATTTCTTGGCTTCTTTCAAGTGAGAAAAATTGATCTAAAGTTTCTGTTCAACAAGCAAGACCGCAGAATACTGATAGACATAGTCGGTTTCGTCGATTGCGACTCTCTTTGCTGTTTGAGGAGTTCCATGCTTCAAAGTCTCAAGCGACTCGCCTAAAAAGACGAAAGCGGTTACTGTACGAGTAAGCGACCCCTGAAATCGGGAGACAAGGCACATTCCTGACTCACTCTAAGCGAGTAGGTTACACCGGATTCGGCCTTAAAACAAGCCACCCTTCAGCCGCCGACTCTGTTTCCATCAACACAATTGACATATTGCAGATATTCAAGTCACTCGGTATCCTCCACCAAATTGTTCATTTCAATATTTAAAAGACGTTTTCTTCCACCCATTTTATCAAGATTCAATTGCTCAGCATTCGGAGACTATTCGAAATACACCATGGACTTACCAGAAATGATCAACTATGACTCTTGGATCAAGTATCTCGATGAAGCGGTCGACGCTGGAGACGAACACGACGCCTTCAAGGCCAAGGTCGCTGAAATAATCAGAGACTACCTTGTCACTGGAGACGCGAACTCCGTGAGCCAAACAGCCACCGAACTTGACGATTACTACTGGAAAACTTACGTACCTACGATTAAAGATACCGAGCTTCTTGATAGGATATTTCCAGTCTTTGTCTCGACAGTTTATCGGGTTGTATTAGAGGTTGCCTGTTTGATCTGGCCTAATGATAACAAACAAGACATGTTAATAAAACTACTCCTGGAAATGAAGGAACTGACACCAAGGGAGCTCAAACACAACCGTGTAGGTTGAATGATTTCATGATCACCACTTCAGAACTTAAAAGAAGCTAACAAACACGGTAGAAAGATCATACCGCTTGGATCGATGACGATTTATTTGACTATGAGTCGAGCGAGATATACACTGCAAAATGGGGTAAGTTGTCCCACAACCACCTCTCCTACCCCCAATGATCTCAATCCTCAAAGACTAATCCACAAACGAACAGTATCCTGCAACGACCCCCCAGATGCCCGTACGCAAGCGCTGTATATACCATTCCAAAACATTCTATCCTTCCTCGCACTCTGCTACCAAAACGACATGGATTCGCACAACCGATACCGAAGCAAGTACTTGAGAGAGCTCATGACGGACGTTTTCGAAAGGGAGTATCATGAACCACGTGGCTTGGCAACCAATTTCTGGGTCAAGCTTGCTGCAAATTGGATCCTGAAGGCTGGCCCGGCTATCTATGCAGAGTTAGGGGAGGACCCGGATAAATGGGAATTATGGGCGATGAGGTTTGACGAGTTGGCGGAAAGGTATCAACGGGGCGAGGAACCTACCAATTATTCTGAGGAAGGTAGTGATCCTCATATGGCTGCTATTGCGAGAGGAGCCTATGAGAGGATGAAGGTGATTGATCCGCTTCTTTAGATGCAAGAAATCTTTGGAACTGGGGGTCGTAAATGCGGTACATATGTAGTGTGGATTGCTGGAATTTGGTGGGGTTAATTTGGTAATAGCTCTTTTGTATTTCGCAGCAACTGCGCCAAAGTTGAGAAAATTGAAGACACACCCAGACTTTGATCATAGGGAGGATTTGCGAGTCCTCTCGTATGAGTTGAGTTTACTACCTGAACTTCTTTTGTTTCTCTTGCTGCTCCTTTTCCATCTCCTCCTTCATCTCCTTCTCCTTCTCCTTGTAATAGAAGTTTTCCCACCGAACCTTTTGTATTGAGTATTTCTGCCTCTTCCATTTCTTAGCTCGCTTTTCTTGACACTTCTACGCACGACCATTTTGAACCATCAATTATGTAGCATGATTCATGTTACACCTTTCATAACTTTTCCAACGCAATTACAATTGAGGCTCAAGTTCTTGGTACGCGATTTCCGAACTTATTGGGAGCCTGGAATTAGGCGAGACTCAATTTCTAGGTCTGTGTACACGCTAAATCTCTATTCATTATAGTCCTAGCAGCCCACGTACCGATTGGTAAGAAATTCTGATTGTTACTTCTGGAAATATACACCTCTTGGATAATCATGTGGTTCACGTCCTTTCAGTCACGTGACTGGTCTTGTTCAAAATCCAGGTTCTATGTAGCCCAAGAGATTAATAGAAGTGACCTGTCAATGTTTTCCAAAGAATACTTGGTCAAATTAAGCGATCGCTTCGATTGCAGCTGGATCGTAGAGTCGAGAAAACAATACCCCGCTGGAAAAAATGTTCTCCCGCTACCGCAAGTCTGAAATTATACCAGAGACTGTAAAATTACATGGTCTATAATACAATCAGCTATGGGCAGGGAGTCCAAGTAAGAAATGAGCGGTTCAGAATGGCCAAAGATGGCGTTTTTTGTGGTAATCTTCTCATGGTATAGAGTTCGACTCCCGTAACACCCAAGTGAAATTTTCTCCTATCTATTTAAGTCCTCTGGCTTGGATTGAATCCTTTCCCTTTAACAAATGCCACAGAAAACTTGCATTTCAAGTGTCTACAAAGCGAAACGTTACTCGCGTAAGGGTAGAAAAAACATGGTAAGATATACGCCTAGTCAGCCATCCGGATTACCGAAAGAATCTTGACTTGATTACTCGTATATGATAATTTTTAAGGCTCTTGCAATCCTGCACTCTTGTCATCTGGAGTGCCCTCACAAACATACCAATGAAGCAGCATCTGAGAGACGCGGTTAATACTCTAAATACACCTAGGTCAGAATAATTCAAATCAATATATCTTGATTGGCTCAAGTAATTTAGAACAATCACGTTTGTTCTAGGAATTCTAGATAAGATGTGCCCAGAGTAATGTTCGGGTCTCCTACCTACTCGTAGCTATTCGTGGATAAAGTTGACCGTATGGGATCAAATAGCTTAACCAACTCAATAACACTCACTAAACTTGTGTAAGTCTATATGTCGTAATCCGGTTTTGCTCCAAGCTTGTATGAACAACTTAGAATTGGTCTTCGAATAAGCTAGAACTGGTACTGAAACTCAGGTTCTTTTGTATCTGTGCCACTTTTTACACTTACGTATTGTACTAGATATATTTTTCCTGTGCTTTCTTCTGGCCCAAACTCTTTCATGCGCCTGTTTTTCGAGCGAGCCAGATTACGAAATGGAAGATACGTATAGAAAGACTGCCCACTTTTCTTCAGCCTCATTCCCGAGGACAAGCCATTTATACGATAAAGTTGTATAGAACTATCTAGAATGTGTATTAAAGCTTTTGCAAAAAAGAAACATCGAGACAGCTGATTGTGTTATTAACAAATGTAATGCGATTAGACGAAGGATCTTCTACTATTTTACAGTTGGGAGGAAAGGATTTAGTTAGAGAAAACTCAATATTAATACCGGGCACTTTACCCACTTGGTGCTAATAGAGTTAGAATTTCCTTGCTGTAAGATAATACAGTCGCAAGTTTCCACTGTCAACGTGGCCGTTATTGAGACTTGCGGTCCAAAAGTGAAAATTTTTCTCTGATATACATCCTTTCACGATGAATTCGACCTTGAGATACAAACTCGGTAAGCATCGGTCTTGTCCGTATGGTGGTATCAAATCAAAGCGGAATAAATATTAGACGAGCCCCTTTTTGTAAGAAAAATTTCTTCTCTTGGCACTTGCCGAGTACCGAATGTTATACCGAGGCATGACGTCAACGAAGCTATCGGATTTCGTCGGAAGTATTGAGTTCGTAAGAAGTGCGTGTCTTGCGCGTGGCAATTTCATTTTAGTAAGCTCGGAAAGGCGGTCTCTCGTAGACGCGAGGCGGGTTTAAGGACTTTCATAAATGTTCACAATCCTTTTTTCATAATTCACTCGTTACTCACGCCAGCTCCGATCATGATTACTATTGTGGGGTTTGTTTGGGATAAAATATTGGCGAGATTGCATCAGCGTGCATTGATTGGAATATTCGGCGGTTCGGTCTTAGAAGCTCCTTGGGCCCCATAGAAATGTTCTTTGTATGAACCGGTTACTGTGTATAAAAGTTTGCAAACGCCACCGAAGGTGCAGCTAAAGGCTCTGGAGGGACGGCGTTAAGCTTTTCGTGCTGACTCGTCATTGCGCAGATCTTATTAAAGTTCCGTCACCATCTGGACCTGCACCTGAACCTGAACCTGAACCTGCGCACGACTTTAAGATTTCCAAGTGCCGGAAGGTTGATAATCTTCAACACGGGCACCCGGTGAAAGTCAATTGAGCGAGGCTCAACTAAGGACAACCGCAACGCAACCAGATTCACGCTGTGTCCTGAACGGTGTACCTGCTTACCGAGCGTTTATCTCCGTTACGGAGTATGGAATTTGGGTCTGGGTTAAGCCGTGATCATCAACTGCTCCGGGCTGTAGTGTAGCGCCACTTGTGCTGTGGCTATAGGAGCTGTGGTTGGATAGATCGAGATCAACACAAGCATCATCCCCCTACCAATATCCCTTTCAAGCATCGTATGATCGTATCGCAGAGCAGGAAGCAAACTCCTTTCCCATCTCAGCCCGTTAAAGCCGGTCTGTTCCTTCTTCGTCCCACTGTGGGGCCCGCCGCCATTGGAGCCAAAAAGCTTCGACTCTAGAACCGGCATTCGTGCTCGGTCGACCTCGGTGTTCAGAGCGGATTATTATTTTCGTTTGGGCACTCCAAATAAATAATAAGCCACCCCCTCCACCTCCCTCCATCATTGCAAAATCCCGTCAACATCCCACCTTACCATTGTCCCGGATAAGATACTACAGTTCAAGTAATTGTATCGAGTAAACCGCCATAATGAACGCGGCCGATCAGAACATGATCCGCAATGAGAGGGATGCCTCACCTGAGCGGTTCCCTATACCAGGAACACATCACAATCGCCAAAGTCACGAAATCGAAAGAATACCAACAGCTTCATCCGCTTCTACCTCCTCCACAGATGCAACTAACCGACACGGTTCGAGGGGAGGTAGTTTGAACCAAGTACCAACACAAAGGGATCTCGAACGACATCCTACAGTACTAAGCAGGATACATACAGCCAAGAGTCAGCATGCGGGCACGATTGGTCAATCTCTTACCACCAAGAGCAGAGACAGTAGGAGACCAATACCCGAAATGGGACTGGGGAAGCCTCTTCCGCCTGCTTTACCAGATAGAGAAGAATATGTAGTCGAATTTTCCGGTCCTGACGACCCCTTACATGCTCAGAATTGGCCAATGAAGAAAAAGTGCGTTGTCAACAGTCTATTAAGTTAACTGCGTTTCATACTAACCACAAATTACAGAATTATTACGGCTGCGATGTTAGGGTTTACAACTGCGGTGTCTGCCTTCACTTCGAGCATTTTTTCGACCGCCACTGTCGCTGTTTCCAGCGAATTCAACGTTTCCACCGAAGTTGGTATACTGGGTCTCTCATTATACGTTTTGGGGTTCGCCATGGGACCACTCTTTTGGGCGCCTCTCAGTGAATTAAAGGGTAGAAGATTGCCGCTTGTTATTTCCATGTTCGGATTTTCCATCTTTCAAATAGCAGTCGCTGCCGGAAAGGACCTGCAGACTATTTTGCTTAGCAGATTTTGGGGAGGTTAGTACCAAAACTTTCAACACGCTTGGAAAACTTAGAAGCTAACTTATTTAGGCATCTTCGGTGCTTGCCCACTTGCCGTTGTAGCGGCAGTCTTTTCCGATATGTTCGATAACAGAACTCGTGGGATGGCCATAACAGTTTTCTCTATGACAGTGTTCGCAGGTCCACTCCTCGCTCCATTCATCGGTGGTTTCATTGTCGATTCTTACCTAGGTTGGCGTTGGACCGAGTGGCTGGTCGCCATTTTAGGATTCGTTGCTTTCTTCCTCAACCTCTTCTTCCTCGAGGAAACCTATCCCCCCGTGATTTTGGTTCAAAAAGCTGCGGAACTTCGTCGCAGAACCAAGAACTGGGGTATTCATGCCAAGCAGGAGGAAATCGAGATCGATTTCCGTGAGTTGCTTTCAAAGAACTTCAGTCGCCCAATGCGAATCCTCTTTTCCGAACCGATCGTCCTTCTCCTTTCCATCTACATGTCCTTCATTTACGGACTGCTCTATCTCTTCCTGACTGCATACCCCATCGTTTTCCAACAAATCCACGGAATGAAACCCGGTGTTTCGGGCCTTCCATATTTCGGTATGATCATTGGCATGCTCATTGCCGGAGTCTATATTATCCTCACCCAACCATCATATAACAAGAAACTTCTCGCCAACAACAACGTCGTCATTCCGGAATGGCGTCTTCCCCCAGTGATAGCAGGAGGTATCTCCTTCACAATCGGAGTTTTCTGGTTTGGTTGGTCCGGCTACAAAGAGAGCATTCACTGGATTGTTCCAACTCTCTCAGGTCTCTTCACTGGTTTCGGTCTTCTCGCCATTTTCCTCCAGTCCCTCAATTACATCGTGGACGCATATCTCATGTTTGCGGCTTCCGCCATCGCTGCAAACACCTTCCTCCGATCGCTTGCTGGGGCAGGATTCCCCCTCTTCTCCTCTTATATGTTCAAGGGCTTGGGAGTCAACTATGCTGGAACCCTCCTTGGTTGTGTCGCGGCTGTTTTGGTACCCATCCCAGTCGTGTTCTATATCTATGGGGCCAGGATTCGACAGAAGAGTAGCTTTGCGCCAACTGGACCACCATCAGCGCCAAGCGACGAGGATATGAGCCCGGCTCCTTTGACCGAGAAGGAGCGGGGTGAAAATGCTGTTTGAAGCTCTTCTTCGGAAATCTCGAGCAGGAACAGATCTCTTTCGCTCTGCTTTTTATCTTGCGGTATTTTCTGTCTATATTTTTGATGTCCGTGACGGATGCACTTCTTAAAATGGGTTGCTGGGGCGTTTTGGGCTACGGGATTTAGACTACTTGATACCAATCTCTTGTTCTGTTGTTATTGAGCGAAAAGTGGATGACATGATCTCAATGTTATATGGATGGAAATAAACAATAATGGTAAAATATAATGTTAAATAGCAAGAAAACTTCTAGGAATTCATGTGCCTATGATATATCTCGTGTTAGACTTTGCGTCTTCATTTCTTTTATGCTAAACTAATAACTTAACTTAATCTCGGACTATTTTTTTTTATTGTTTAGAAGTTAGAACAAGTAGAATGATTAATAATAGAAAATAATAGAATAATAAAGATAATTGTTCGAGATATTTTGGATATCTTAGTACTTTGAGTTAATTTACTCTAATAGTTAACAATGAATCTTTAAGAAGATAAGAAAAGTAGTGGAGACTTCTTTTATCTTGGTCTAACTTAGCTTAAACTAGTATATTTTTTAATTTTTTTTTAGAATAATTAAAATAATTTATCTAAAAAGATTGAATAATAAAGGAAGTTGTTTTAGATGTTTTATATAGTTTAAGTCCTTAGAATTAACTTACGCTAATAGTTAAAAAATACTACTTTTATTATCTACTGGGAGCTAGTGTAAAGAATATATTATTTGTATATTAACATACAATTAGCTAAGTATCCTTTAACGTGAATAACATGCAAATAGTCACATTAACCCCTGCCCTTCAGCGAGTTCGAAGGGGCCCGGGGGGTAATAGTTTTGGAATTCTTAGCAGGTTTCGCGATTCAAAAGGGAAAACTCTTCGTCGAGTGAACGGGTCTTTGCGATTATATGAAAAGAATCATGCAAAATAGTCATTCTATCGTCGTCGTCTGCACGGATATGCGTCTTGACTTGCCGCTTACGCTCAGCAATCGTGTTAGAACGAAGAGAGAAATTTTCAATTTTAGATAGTGGCCGTATCTCTCGCTTCTCATGAGCCTTGTCGAGAAAACTATATATTTCGGACGATGGGTCTTCGAGGGGATGCAATTTATGGTACCGGCACGATGCTAATACGTGGACAATAACGTCTAGGTAGGTCTGGGTCAGCCATCTCCAGGTCAACGAAAAAAAAACCACTTACAGCGGAGCCACCGCTTCCCATCCTCACGGATTTTCTCGAAGTCAATCTTCTAATAGGAAAATCGACATAAGGTTGATAACAAATTGGCCGAATATAGCTTATTCATCTGATTTTTGATCTGTCCATAGTCCTACAAAGCTTCCAGCCTTTTCCGATGGTCATCTGTATTAGTTGCTGGCATCGTAGCTTCGCCACGTCCACAATTCCACCAATTTGTTCTGGTTTTTTTCACTGTTTTCTGGAAAACAAGATCAAGTTCATCCACTCCCGGTATACGGGCCCTTGTGATTGTATGAAAAGAATCACAGGGGGATATCTGACACACCAATCTACGCGAATGTGAAAAACCGCACTCCAAGTGGTCTTGAAGTCTACTAGTCTTACGGGGGTATGAGAACTAATAGTTTCGCAAGGAAGAAGTTTAGAACTCGGCTGGCCGTCGATTTCTGTGCGAGGAGTAGGGGCGCAAGGAAAAGAAGGGGGGTTATACTCGAACCCTGACGGCCAGCATATCTAGGAAGGCTCGGTGAATGTCGAGCTTGACAAAACCTCGGGAGGGAAGGACCGACTTTGAAGGTACGTTCTTCTCTACTGTTCTGATGCGGACAGGAGAGTTTTGCATTCCTGTCGCAGTTGGACGTCGAGTCGAGACCGAGCTAGAGCGAGAAAGCCGAGATGGAAAGGAAGGAGCGATCTCGTTTCCCATCCTCTCTCGTGTGGGACTGCTGATTAGCAGAGACCAGCCCCGAATCACGTTTTCAATTGAGGAAGGAAGGAATGAGTGGCCTTACACCTCGACACAATGTCCAGGTTTAAGGAATGTTAGGCAGGTACGACCTTGAATGGACATCTTGGAGCCTTTTTGTGGCGGAATCACATCTTTACTTACTAACAAAGTACCGAGACGTAGACTTAACATAACATCCAGCTTGGTGTTGGAAAGCATATTCGGCTCGAAAGAAAGAACATAATATTATTAGAGCTCCATGCAATCTAACAATTGACAGTATATACCTATACTGAGAAATCCCCCGCGTACCAGAAAAGATACCATCACCGCCTCGCTGTGCCATTTCTTCCAAACGAAGTAAGAGACCTAACTATTACTCAAGATACACCTGAAAGATCAATTATGTCAACGTTTCATATACAATCAACTTAATTGTCCCAAATGACTTAGGTCAATAAAGATACATGGCTTTTAATCGTCCTAAATCGCTTGAACTGCACAAGTGTAACAAAGTGAGGCTTTGAGGGTAATATCGTTCTACACTAGATGTGTGGAGAGTAATGACGGTTTCTCTTACCTCGTGAATAATTTCATTCAGGAATTAGATAGGACCATCATCTTGACACAAATTTTCGGCAGCATAACAGCTACTAAATCAGTGCTATTACAAGTTACTCCAAGTCCAGATAATCTACATTCCGCACCACTACATTTACATCCTCCTTTCCCCCTTTATTCCCCTCATTACTATTTTCCTCGAAAGACAGAAATAAAAGGGTCTACTCTCGGAATACGCGCTATTGCTGCCTGAAATTGCCTCATTCATGAATCATAACCCTTCAAAATCACACCAAATATATCAAGAGACACCGAAGTACTGTATTTACACCAACAGTCAATAAACCCATTATATAATAGAACCCCAACGCGTCTAGGCCCCTCAACCTTAAATCCTCTTGTTCCCTTCAGCAACAAGTAAACCCCACGGTCTCTGTGTTACTCCATAGCTTCTCTCTATGTTGATTCTACAATCAATCTGTCCTATGAAGTACAGTTAAAGTACCTACAAAAAACCATTCTCTTCGTCTTCCTCCAATTCAAAAATTACCTGCCTCCTCCTCTGAATCTTCATTCTCTTTTCTAATTCACCTCTCGACGTTAAGCGAAAGACAGTCCCCCCCCCCATTTTCTGAGTGTACTTGCCTCGTTGAAGGGCCCCTTGTGAACTTACTGAGTTCTTTATACATACGAGCTCTGGAAAAATCCCGGAGATCCTAATCCTAAGAAAATAAAATACCTATGAAAAACTATACAGTAGCCATAGATTTCACGGGAAAGACACGGGATGAAATTCAAAAAGCCTAAATCTACTTCACCCCATAGAATCTTCTCACTTACCTCGAAACCACTAAATTTTCCAAGTCCTCTAGAACACAAGTCTCCGAATGACTATTTTCAAGACATCACTCACATGAAAAGCCATAAAAGGAGAGAAGGCATTTTGCATGCTAAAAACGATCTACGAGGTATACTAAAATGCAAACTGAACTCAAATCAAAAATTCCATCTTTCCCCCGAGAGACCATCCAATCCACCCCTCCATCCCTTTCCAAAATATTTCCAAGCCACCTAACCAGTTCCCCCAACCCATCCATATGAACAACATAAGAGGATACGGAATGGAAGCGCCTTCAAAAGTTACTACCTTCCTTTCTCTTTCCCTTGCCCACATGATCCAATCATCCTGCCTACCGTTTCCGAGATAGGCATCCGAGTACTGAAACCCGCTTACAATAGAGGAAGCCAAGAGAGAAGAAATAACGTATATCGAAGCGCAAGAGAACTAGGTATCGCAGACAGGACCAAAACAAGAGTCGCTTAATCGCCAAACAAACATCAAAACAAAAATCAAACAAGAAAAATCAAACATCGACAAAATGAACCACCACCATTCTAACCCCTTTTTGGTGAGAACAGATAAAACCCAGCCTTGTGAGCTGGGAAAAAGACTGCCTCTCCTGAACAAAATGATTCATGTATCCAACCAATAAAACATCCACAAAATTCATTCCAACACTCCATGAACCAAACGTACCCCATCCCCAAAATGAGTCGGAAGCTTTTTCAAAAATTCAAAAAGATTCCAAAGGAAACAAAACGAGAAGAAATGCCAAACCAGATGGTATTCCTCCCAAAAATGGAAACCCCCTAAGAACTCCAGGGCATGATGATATGATATAATCAAGATCTAAATAACCTCGCGAATCCATCCCTCATGGTAGTGGAAAAGTATGCCCGGTTCAATTCATTCGTCTTTTTGTTTTCCTCGTGATCTTTTCAAAATTAATAAAAACCCTGTCATCTATTTCGTGAGAACGGGGTTATAGGCGCAGAGATGTTGTTATTAGGCATCCATTAGTAGAGATCTACATGGTATGGCATGAGTCGACTTGTTCAGCTTTTTTTGTTCCTGAGTAGATCAGCTTCATGTCCAGATCATAGTGAGCTTAAGTGGTAACGGACTTGCCTTTTCCCGAAGATTTGACCGGCGCACCAACTCCCAGGAATGCAGATAATAAGGAACTTCTTGGTGGCGGCTTTTTCTTCTTGGAGCTCGTTCTGTCATTAGGCCCTAAAACGATAACAGGAGCCCCTCCAGGATGGTCAGCCATAGGGCGCCCACTGTGTGGAGGAGGCCAAGGACCTGCTGGTGGTGGAGGCGGATGGCCGTGCTGTCCTGGTCCAGGTCCTGGTCCAGGCCCAGGTCCCCTACGCTCACCACCTGGTGGAATTGGTGGACGTCGGGGATCATTATTTTGGGCATGTCGACTTCGAGGTCGCTCTGGATCACGATGTCCATGACCGCCAGGAAAGGGAGCACCCTGCTGAGGACCTGGTTCCGGAGCCTTTGGAGGTTCTGGCATTGGCCACATATGCATGGTAATTGCCCAGTCAGGTTCAATCATAGTCTCCCAAACTTGGGGAAGAATGATTTCCCCATTAGGCCCTATCAGATCATAATGACCCTCGGCTACATGTGGTCCAATTACTTCAACGTGAAGGAACGCCTGCTTGATCAACTCCTCCATGCCCTTGATGTATGTCAGTCAAGTTGCCATTCAAAAAGATAAAGTATCACTTACTGCCCACGTCGCACACAAATGAAATGGAAAACTGAACTTCCGGCCAACGGCATCCTTGAACCTAAGTGGTTTCTTCGGAGCCTCTGGTACTGGTGCTCTAGCAGCAACTTCCTTTGCGATTGCAGCATCGTGCTCTTTTTGTGCCTTTTCGGCCTCTTCAGCGGCGGCCTTTTTGAGCTTCTCGGACTCTTCTGCGGCAGCTTTCTTGAGCTTTTCGGATTCTTCCGCGGCAGCCTTCTTGAGTGCTTCAGACTCTTCTGCAGCAGCCTTCTTGATCTTTTCGTTCTCAGCCGCGGCCTCTTCCTTCAGTCTTTTTGCCTCCGCAGCGGCCTCGTCTTTAAGCCTCTTCTGCTCCGCTGCTGCTGCATCCTTGAGATCCTGAAGCTCTTTCGCTGCTTTGGCCTTCGCTGCTGCCTCGGCTGCTTCTGCTTCTGCTTTCTTACGGTCGGCCTCAACTTGTTTTCGAACATTCTCAGCACCTTGAGCACGGGCAGTTTTCTTTTCCTCTTCCACCTTCTTTTCCCATGCTGCTTTCTCTTCCGCGAGTTGCTTCTCTAAAGCGGCTTTATCTTCAGCGTTCTTCTTCTCCAAGGCCGCCTTTTCTTCTGCATTCCTCTTTTCAAGTGCTGCTTTCTCATCTGCAATCATCTTTTCCCAAGCAGCCTTTTCCTCTGCAGATTTCTTAGCCGCGGCAGCAGCAGCAAGATCTGCAGCATCTTTTGCCTTCCTATCCGCAATCTCTTTCTGAGCTGCTTCGTATGCAAGCTTTTGGGTCTCCATTTGTTGTTGTATTGCTACAAGCTTCTTCTCTGTCTCAGGATCAGGTACCACCGATGGCTCACTCGGCGGTGGAGGTGGCCATTGGGGAACGTTCGCATATGGGTACATGTGCTGAGGAGAAGCTCCATGAGGTGGCATGTGCTGTAACTGCTGTTGATATCCCGGATAACCAACAGGACCAGCAGGGCTTCCAGGACCTCCATGACCCTGGAAAGGCCCGTGTTGATGCTGAGGATATGGCATCATTTCATGGCTACCATATCCTCCCGGGGCGCCATGGTTAGACATAGGAGACATAGGAGACATGGACTGCTGATGTGGATGTTGATGCTGGTTTGGGTGCTGATGTTGATTTGGGTGTTGATTGAAGTATCCAGCTCCTGGAGGAGCTGGGGTAGGCTGTGGAGAAAATGGGTTTCCTGGGGGAGGGGCATATTGGAAAGGCGATTGCTGACCATACTGGGTCAACGCTCCAGCACCAAATGGGGGTGCATATTGACTAGGAGGACCAGAAAAAGCACTGGGAGCGTAGCCTGGCTGAGGTCCCCTGCCACCGAATTGCTGAGGTGGTGCTTGTGCAGCAGGGTAACCTCGGCCATAGGCCGGATAGTCCTCTGAGGGGTCCACGCTGGATGGTGGCGCTGGCACGGGGTGCCGATGAACGCGAGATGCTACTGGTCTGCGACTTGCTGGTTTTTCAGGAGTGGTATGTCGTCGTGTAGGTCTTGGAGCAGGCGGACGACTTTCGCTTTGTCTGTATCGTGGGCCAGATCTTGGACCAGATCTTGGACGTGATGTTGGACGAGATGCGGATTCTGATGGAGAAATTGCCTCGTCAGCGTCGTAGAGCTCCCAGGACTCGTCTTCGTCCGAATAATGGGAAGGAACTGGATTTCGGTTAGCTATTAAAAAAAGTTAAATTGATTCAGCCACTGATGAAGAAAACATACCTCGAACTCCTGACCCTTCCTCGTCGGTGTAAGAATCCTCTGATTGAGAGGTAGAACGGGACGAGCTGTTAGATGCGGATCGTTGTGAATGTTGTGAGTTGGACTAATCAATTGGTAAGCAGACAAGGACTATGATCATGAAACTAAACAAAGATGACGAGAGGGAATGGAACCGGAAATCGACCACCAGCAACCATCTTGAAGCTTAAAGCGAGGTAGACGGCTTCGTCCAATCTGGGCAGATATATGACAGCAGCACAATCGAGATACTTTTATCTCCGCAGCAGGAATGTTGGGTGGGAGTGAAAATATCCTTGTCAATCACTCTTATCTACCCCTCGACTATTCGCAACAATATAATTCAGCCAGAAAAAAAGTAAATTGGACACAATGGCATTTTGTGCGTGGAAGGGCCGCGCCGAGATATTATGTACGTGCTAGATGGAATTGGACAACGAATTGTGCATACCTCGATCGTGATAGTTGTGCTGCAAAGGCGGGGAAAATCAGTAAAAGTTTATGCGGTGTGGATGAACCAATGACTGGCACGGAATACTCACGGCATTGGGACTCGTCTATTCAAGGATATTATCTCTCAGCCACGACTTTCTACCCGAGAAAGAGTCGTGGGAGGATAATCCTAAATTTTATACGGGAGGGGGGGATGCAAGGGCAATGCGCCCTGAAAAAGATACTTCGTAGTTGTCGCAAAGTCTCGGTGCAATGCGATTCTGCGACTCGATGATGGGCTGAGCGTCGGAGTCGCAAGACAATGTGGAGAGGTAGCAGTGGGGTAGCGGCTTTGGGTAGAATTGGGTACGAGTGATGCTGGTCGCAGATATTCAATGCAAAGGGTGAGTATGGTTGCTAGTGATATCTGGGGTGGTGATGGTTGAAGTCGCGCTTCGAGAGCGGAGGGCGGGGAGTCGGGCGATGGGAAAGCGCTCCTAGGGGCGATGAGTGACCGTAGAGGGCTTCGGATGAAGGATTACCACTCTACAAGTCTACGAGGAAGAATGAGGCTCTCGTGGAGCAGGCGTCGCGGTGGAGTGGTGGAGTGAGGGTACGGTGTTTTTGGAATTGGCACAAGTCTATGGAAAGAAATCTGGTTTGGGTGGGGTTAGCGGTGCCGCACGAGGACTTCGGGAAGGGAGGCGAGAACGGGGATGTTGGCTTGAGCCTGACCGAAATGGACTGCCCGCAGCTGGAGGACATTATCGCTTGGCTTGGCTCGCCTAAACACCAGATCCTGACCCCTCTCTCTGCGTCTGGGCTGCACTTGCGGGAATACCCAGAGCATACGGAGGCATTTGCAGGAGGAGAGGCAACATCCTCGATTCAACGGAGAAAGAGAGGAATCGTCGAGCGGTTCAAGGAGACAGATTTCATACCTGATGCGACTCTACTCGAGGATCTAGTCGAAGCGGGGAACTTTTATTGCGCACAAGGATCTGAACCACGTTGGCTGGTATGGTCTTCGTCTAACAAAGATCACGGATGGGATAGCAAACACGGTCAGTGATGTTCGAGGGGCTGGGGAAGGACGATCTCAATATGTCAAATGTGGTGTGGATATGTGCAAAAGCCGGCGGGCTTGAGGCTGTTGATCATTTATGTATCGTGCCGGATCCTGATTCTGGATGGTGGGGGTTGTTGTAATAATGTCTGGTTTCTAGAGCGATAGCGTTGCATGATCAAAGCAATCTTCAACAGGTGGTACGACAGCAAGAATCGATTGCACTCGTCTCGGGTCGACAGGGTAACTGGGCTGACGAGCGTCACGGCTGTGAGGCGAAGAGCGGAAAGGGGGGGTTGGAATGCACGAATGCAGATGAGTTGCAGCAGAACAGACAGGCAGGACCTCCGTAGTCACAGTCTGTCAGTCACTTACTCAGAAAATATTGATGATAGAGGGCCGTAAGAGGAAGCGGAGGGGGCGGAAAAAAACAAGCAATGCCTTGAATATGCGCTGGTCACAGCAGGAGAGGGAGAGGATTTGAAAAAGTGATAGCCTGATTGCGCCCTCTGCTGGGGTCAATATACTCTACTTATACACACACATCCATACACACCTCGAACCGTCGCGTTTGTGTACCTGTGGCCGGGTAGAGTAACAACGAAACGTGTTCCACATTTGCAAAAAGAGTCATCGCAGGATAAACCAGGTCACCACACGAGATCCGTACCAGCGTGCTGTTCTTCAGCCGCCAGAAATATCAATCCTCGCCCTCGCATTCTACCTAATTATCGTTGACCGCCCGTGAGATAGCGTAACATCCTGGGGGTACTCTTTCGTGTGTCGACCTAAACCGACCCACTGCTGCCCGAAGCAGCTACCCAAGCAACCCAACCGGGCTACCACTGCAAAACCATGCACATCAATCTCGTGATTGGTTCAATTCCTCCAAACGCTACCTGTCATGTTGAGCCACGATCAATTGCGGGCCGGACCATGACAGGGAGTAAGAAAGATAGACGTCGTTCCGCATGAAAATACGCCTGGGAGAAATGGGAGATATGGAAAAAAAAGTGACAATTCCAGCAACGCCCATCTCGCCACACGTTCCAGAACCTTCCCCTGAAAATTGGTACCGGCCTTGAAGACCCATCGCGTTGAACCAGATATACTGTGCCTTGCATACTTCGCCATGAAACCATCCATCAGACAGTCTACAATTTTATCGTGTGATTGGTGTTGAGTCTCGATTGAGCAATTCTTGAGCGGCAATAATGTCAGATTGGTCGTATCCTCCCCATCCACTTTCCCCACTGGCATTTCTTCGAACTATCTCAGACAATTTGGATGTCGCCAACTCATTCAGGCTTTCCACTGTCTTGAGATCTGGGGGAGGAAGTCCAGTATCTGTCTTTGATTGACGAGAACCTTGCGAGAGCGTGGTCAGTAGCCGACTGGTGGTCTATGATTGGTTAGTATCCACAAAACGAAACTACGTCGTATTCCATATACGTACCAACTTCAAACCATAATAACCTCGGAGATAATCATCGCACAATTCAATACTCCTACAGAATCGTCGCATAGATTCCGAAAGACTCCTATCAGCTCCGCCCTCGTTGCTGGAAGCCGCCACGTACAAGACTTCGCCCAGCCGAGCATGCATCTAAATTCGGTCAGCGATTGAACATGCAACAAAACGATAATTGGATAAATACTAACGTTCCAGGCATATGGAGTGATCAGCAGCACCTCTTCCAATGCAAAGACAGCTTGGGAGTACATTCCCTGTGACAAATATAAATCTGACAGCTCTGCCCATGCTTCGGCATCTGTTGGGGAGGCATCGAGCAGCTCATTAAGAGCCGTGATAGATTCAGGGATCTTTTTGAGAATTTGGAGGAGGGCGATTCGACGCTTGGTGACAGGCTGACCGAGTTAGCAAGCCTTTTGATTAACACAACAGCTCGTGGGGGGCACACACCATATTGCTCGAGTCCTGGGCCAATATTTTCTCGTACTCCTCCAGCACCTTCTTCAACGCCGCGTCATCTTCCGCTGTAGCTTCCTGGAACAGTCCTCTCAATGCCATCAGCCGTTCATTGTCCGCGCCGAAACGTTCCGTCAATCTTTGCAAACATAGATGGGCCGATTGCTCATCGCCAGTCCGCAGACAGGAAAGCATGAGGTTTTCGTAGGTTGTCCACAACTCCGGTGATTCCGCAGCCGACCATAGAGAACTAATTGAGTAGGGAGAGATGGCGGAAGGCGTGCTACGAAGCAATGCTGGAGCTTGCTGAGACAATTGCAAAGCTACCGTAGGTGGTAGATGCGCCGGAGGATGTAATAAGGAGGACGTCATCGTGGAATTCGTAGAAGCCAGATCAAAGTATCCAAGACTAGTTGGACTCGTATTGTAAGAACCTGCGCGTAGCTGAAGTCGAAAGATTGGTATCGTACAAGGTGAAAGTCGTGGGCGTGGATGGCAGCGTTCAGAGGACACAAGGTGTGGAGTTGAACCCCTGCATGGACAGATGTAGCCGACAAGCGCTCTCGTTGCCGCATGGTCATGGTGGGGGGGATTTAGAGAGCAGCAGCATTCACACCTCACCCACCCTTTCTACATACATGTACCATGCGAGCTTAATGCAACCAAGGTCGTCGCATAGAAATGATTTAGCTTCGCGACATCCGAGTGCCATGTTTTTCGAGTGTTTTTAAGGCTTTTTCTCTCCCCTCTCTCCTAGAGCTGTGCTACTTTACCACCCAAAAAGAAGTGTTGGTTGAACCAAATCGTCACCATGTGCGCCTCTCCCCAAAGCCGTCGCGGAGACGCTCCCTCTGACAATCATCTGGCAGGTTTGAGAAGTCTCTTTACGACCTCATTCGAGGATTGCGGAATCACAAGGGAAACGAGAAGGAATATATCCAGAACAGTTTGAAAGAATGCCGGGCAGAAATCAAGGGCCAGGACATGGGTTTGTGGAGGAATTTCCGAGGGACCAGAACGAAGACTGATGAAGATGAATAGACCTCAAGGCCACGGCTCTCCTAAAGCTGGTCTATCTAGAGATGTTTGGCCACGACATGTCATGGGCCTCTTTCCACGTCCTCGAGGTCATGTCTTCCCCCAAATACCCACAGAAACGAATAGGATATCTTGGAGCTGTCCAGAGTTTTAGACCGGATACTGAAGTTCTGATGTTGGCAACAAATTTGTTGAAGAAGGTACCGGTCTTTCAGGAACATTTGAAGGGAACCTTGCTGAGCAGAAATTAGGATTTGACTTCGACCTCCCCTATCACCATGTCCCTTCCTATAATCACGCTCCCCCATATAATCACTCCTTCTCTGGCGCTTTCAGTTCTCTCTGATTTACTACCACGATTAACGCATTCTCACCCAACATTACGGAAGAAGACCATTGTAACACTTTATCGACTTGCACTCGTCTATCCCGAGACCTTGCGGCCCGCCTGGCCCAAGATTAAAGAGAGACTGATGGACGAGAATGAGGACCCAAGCGTGACGGCTGCTATCGTAAACGTGGTCTGCGAATTAGGATGGCGGCGGCCCCACGACTTCTTACCCCTGGCCCCTAGACTGTTTGAGCTTTTGGTGGACAGTGGTAATAACTGGATGGCAATCAAGTTGATCAAGCTGGTCAGTGAACCCCAATATTAGACGGATTACATTTGCTAATTTATCCAGTTTGCAACTCTCACACCATTGGAACCTCGACTCGTCAAAAAGCTACTACCTCCTTTGACTTCCATTATTCGTACGACTCCAGCCATGTCATTACTATACGAATGTATAAATGGGATTATTCAAGGTGGAATCTTGGGTAGCAGTGACGAGTCTGCAGGTGGTGAAGAAATAGCAACACTTTGTGTGAGTAAGCTTCGTGGAATGATCATGGTCGAAGGCGATCCAAATTGTAAGACTTCTACTCTCACCCCCCTTTGGATGCTAACATCCTCAAGTAAAATACGTTGCATTGCTTGCATTCAACAAGATTGTCGTTACGCATCCTTTCCTCGTTGCTCAACAGGAAGACGTGATCATGGACTGTCTCGATAGTCCGGATATTTCCATCCGATTGCGGGCTTTGGATTTAGTGGTTGGCATGGTTAGCAGCGAAAACTTGATGTCAATTGTTGGGCGATTGATGCGTCAGCTGCGAAACTCTCGCTCAGCAACAACGGAAGAATTGAACCAAAGACAGGCAACTGGAGTGATCGAGCCAACAGCGGATTCGGATGACGAGGCTCCAGAAACTGCAATCAGACCTGATCGAGGGACAGAAGAACCTCTTCTTCCTGACGATTACAAGACTGATGTTATAAATCGAATACTGGAAATGTGCTCTAGCAACAACTATGGTAATCTCGAAGACTTCGAGTGGTATATTGATATCCTCATTCAACTAATTCGCAGCGCACCCATTGTGAGATCCAACACTTCTATAGAAGATTCGCACTCAATGACGAGAGACGGCTCAGATGTATCTGAAAGAATTGGAGACGAATTGCGGAATGTCGCCGTCAAGGTTAAAGCTATTCGACCACCGGCTACAAAAGCAGCTGAATCGGTCTTGATATCGATGTATAACGGCAACTCATCATCACTTACCCCAGCAAGTGGAGCTCTTCGGCCGTTGTCATGGGTTATCGGGGAATATGCGGAGCATTTGGACACACCCGACGGAGCGTTGACTGCTCTTGTTCATATAACGAGAAGCTCGTCACCTTCCGACGGGTTAATTATATATTTGCAAGCTTTACCGAAGATATTTGCGTTGATGGCTGGGGAAGACCAGTTGGGTTGGAGTCCTGAGCGGAAGACCATGGTCTCTCTTCTCATGGCCCGTATTATCCACGCACTAGAGCCCTTGGCTATGCATCCAGATCTTGAAGTACAAGAAAGAGCCGTTGAATTTGCGGAACTGTTGAAACTAGCTGCTGAGGCGTCGGCTGGTCAGGATGCATCCTCAGATATCGGGCAAGATGCACCACTGCTTCTGACACAAGCTATTCCATCCCTGTTCTCCGGACAAGAATTGAACTCGGTAGCCGTTGGGGCACAGCGGAATGTTCCTTTACCATCCGGCCTAGATTTGGATGAGCCCATCAACGCAAATCTCAGCAACCTTCTGCGGGCGGTAGAGGCGGCAGCATTAAACGAGCCAAATGAAGACGACTTTGAGACATACTATCATAAAGCACCCCCTTCATTACCAAATCAATCGCAGCCTGCAGCCAGCCGTATTGGGACAGCTCCAGAGGAGATAGTCAGTTCTTATCAACAGGGAGGCGAGGAAAGTTACTTGGACCCAGATATTGTCGCTCGCCGACGTGCAGAGCGGTTAGAAAGAAACAAAGATGACCCGTTCTACATTGCTCCAACAGAAAGCTCTGGCACATCTACGCCCCTTCACAATATTCTTCAAAGCAATAATGGTCCTGATCTTGATCTTGACGAGATACCTATCATGCAGTTGGATCTAGGAAAGACGGATGTAGCTATGACTGGACAGGCATCCTTGAAGAGACCCAAACCCAAACCACGTCAAAGAATTCATATAGCGGCAGATGAGACTCTTGGGAGTGGGACTTCTACACCACGAAATGATGACTCGGAAAACAGCCTGGAAGGGGTGCAGAGGCTAAAATCCAAAGGAAAGCAATCCTTACTCCAGGTGGACTCGAGCAATATTGGTGCATTCTCGTTGGAAGGCGATGGCGCCGATACTGGTATTGACTTTGAGCGCCAGCAGCGTGAAGAAGCCGAAATGGCCAAAGCGATGCGAGAAGTGCAAAGGTTGCGGTTGGAGATGCAGAGAGCGAATGAGCGGATACAGGCAGCCCAAGGAGTTTCTCTGGAGGGTACCGTTGTTAAGAAGAAAAAGAAGAAGGCTAAGGTTGTTGACGGCGAGCCCACGGAAGTGGTAAAGAAGAAAAAACCAAAGAAGGCACCCGCAGTGATTGATGAAGGCCAAGTGGGATCTTCCATAACAACGGAAGTTGTTAAGGCGAAGAAGAAGAAGAAAATCAAGGTGCTTGAGGAGCCGACGGAGGCTCGAGATGTCTCTATGGATTCTGGAGAGCAAGCATAGCGGGATAGATAGATTTATCCCTGGCGCAATTGGGGGCATTTTCCCTTGGCTGCAGTTTTAGGCGCATTGGATGTATAGAGTGTATGAATGATGAACCATGAAGTCGGTAGATTGCTTCTGGACTCAGCTACTCATAGCGATATTTGTAGCGAAGGGCCTTGAAACAATACAAAATATCTGGAAGTGCAATCATAAACTATCATTACTTGTGAGCATGTTTTTCTGTTATTGGAGCAAATACTCCAATGATGCTTTTGGAGGCCTGTTTTGCGTGACCAGACATTTGTAACTGACGCAAATAAGAACATTACTCGTATTTGATCAGTTGGATGGTTCAGTAAGAGCAAGAACAAAATTTGTTTGCTCTCTCATTTAGGAATTCCATAACTGAGTTAAAAATACTCGTTATTTGCTTCTTCTTAGTAGAGTTGGGGCAGGAAGTTGGCTCCTAATAGTCAGTCATTGCTTCTTTCCACTGCGCTGTTGCTTGTGGCCAGGTGAAGCAAGTGTTGTGTCTTACTCTTCTATCAAAGTTAGTTTTTCAGCTACAAACTTCGTAGAAGTAGTTGTGTACACAGACAACACTTGCTTCATCAGCCTGCACAAGCGACAGCGCAGTGAAAAGACGCACTTACCAGGTATTACTCAATTAGGTACAGTTAAGATCCTTAATCCTTGCTACAGTGGCGGTGCTTGGAGGCCCCCTCATACTCTAGCACGTGACATCAGCCAAGGCACTAAATCCTTATCTTAGCGTCATAAGCTCAAAAATTTCTGAGGCGGGAGGTCTGCGTCGGGTCTGCACCATTTCGTGTTCAACCGCAAACTACCTACCACCACAGCAACTTGCAATAATGAACGCAAATTACATCCCCTTGGGGAGCGTGGATGAGACGGCGTATTTTGATAGAGGAGGAGAAGAGCAACCTGTGCGGCATCACAGAATTGAAGGAAAGACGCCTGGTATGTATAGCTTGGGGCGCATCTTTGCTCGTATGCCCCAATTGAATCAGCATAAGCTAACATCCAGAACAGAGGAGAGAAAAGAGATCGCACGCGCAATCCGGCTCGCAGCCAAGAAGGAGAAGAAGAAGATCAAGTCCGATGCGAAGAAACAGAGAAAGCAAAATGCTATTATGCATCGTCGTCTGGTAATTTCACTCACCCACCGTCCATCCCCGCACTTTTACTGAGGCCAATTGAATCTGACGGATCTTTGCAGACTAAAAACCCAGAGAAGTACGTCAAAAATAAGGAGCGTAACAAGTTGCGAGATATCGACAATGAGCGCCACAAGATCCGAATGGAAGCTGTACGACAAGCCGAACGACTCGCTGCTATACATGATCCATCTGGAAAGATGTTCAATGTTGGACAGGTCATCGTTCTAGAGGATGGAAGAGTCAAGAACAAGGAGCTTTGGGAGCGGGCGGAGGAAACCAGAAAGGCTAAGGAGGCAGGCATCGAGCTACCAGCACCCAACCCCGCCGAAGGCATAAATCCCGAGCGTATGCCATTGATCAAGGGTGGTATGCCCGTTCCAAACCCTGCGGCGCCTGCGAAGAAACTCAGTAATAAGCAAAGGGCGAGACTCGCTGCTTCACTCCCGAAACCAGTTCCTCCACGTCCAATTCTTCCACCTGGTATTAGTATTCCAATGGGCGAGGAGGATTTCATTTCCCAATTCGATATTACGGACGAGGACATTCAAAAGCGACTTTCGAAAGCCAAGGGTGCGAAGAAGACCGCGGCAAAACAATTACGACGGATTCAGCAAGAGCAGAAGAAATTCAACAAGGCGATGAAGATCAAGAAGAAGCAAGCCGCCAACAGAGGTGAAATTTGGGATCCTATCAAAGCCAAGAAGGAAGTTTTAGGAGAACAAGAGGCCGAGGAAGCTGCCAAAGAGGCCGAGGAGGCAAAAAGGAGCGATAATGAGGAGGGTAAAGATTCCGACTCTAGCTCTTCTGGTTCTGACTCTGATTCTGATTCCGAGTCAGAGTCGGATTCTGAGGGCGAGGAGGAGAAATCCGAGAAACCAAAGTCAAATAAATCCAAACGCCGAGCTGAAGACGACGCCGAAGGCGAACCGCAAGCAAAAAAGAGCAAGAAGTCCAAATCATCTTCCGATGACATTGAAGCGAAGAAGGGTAATGGACTAGATTTTGAGTTCGTTGTTCCCCCCGTAAAGAAGAAGTCCAAAACCATTCTACACCGCGAAGTACCCAAAATCAATCTCAAGCTCATCCAACCTGAAGGTATCGATAAGACTCTTAAAAAGCATATCAAGCAAGCCCGAAAAGATGCCAAGCGAGCAGCCGAAGCCATCGAAAAAGCCAAAAAGAAGAAGATAGAAGATGAAAAGGCTCTCGAAGCCGAGAATGCTAGACGTGCAGCACTCGGTATCCCACCAAAGAGAAAACCGAAGCAAGCGGTAGAAGTTCCACCTGAGGAAGCACATCTCAACAAAAAGGCCAGAAAGTTTTTGAGAGATCAGAGAAAGGCTGAGGAAGCTGCCAAGCTTTCTGGTGAGAGCAAGGAGGAGATAGAGGCAAGATTGGAGAAGGAGGAGGCAGCTCGGAAAATCAAGAAGGCCGAAAAGAAGGCTAAGAAGGAAGAGCTTGATCGCCACGTCGCTGCTGTTATGCTTGAGAAGAAGGAGGCAGAGGCAAGATTTGAGAAAGAGAAGGCAGCCCAGAAGGCCGAGAAAAAGGCTAAGAAGCAAGAGCCTGACCGAGCCTCCGCTGCTGCTATTCCTGAGAAGAAGGGCCTTGCGGTCCAGTGGAATTCTGACAAGCTTGGTGGGGGTGCGGCGCGACAGGATAAATTCAACCGCCTGCTAGGTGCGAAAAAGGCAAATGTTGAGGAGAATAGTGAGGAGAGAAAGAGTAAGAAGGTCAAGAATGAGGTTGATCTTGAAAAGGTGCAGAATGAGTTGGAGAGACAGTATGAGAGTGGTATGAAAATGAAATATGATGGGGGTGGAAAACGTAGGGGATTGGGCGCTTGATCTTTCTGGGAGAAAACATTAAAGGGACGCGCGGGTCTTCTGAGGTTGCTCTTGGGGGACGAATGAGTTTGTCTTGCTTGATGGGGTTGGTGGAGTAAGTAGGTAAGTAAAATGTGCTTGGTACTCTAGTTTCTCTTTAATTACCCAGTTGCATTACAAAATCACAAAAAACACATCACAAAAATCAAGGCTGCCTTGGTGGGAGATGTTCTAGTGTAGCTTTACTCTCTAGGTAGCAAAAAATTCCATTTCAACCTTGCGAAAAGGTCCTTGAGTGATCCTTAGAACTTTGGTAAGAAGTAGGCCACAGTCCAGATGTCTGTCCATGAATCACAGTAATCTTACAGTACTTAAAAAACAAGGTGAGGTGAAAAACACAGAAGATTAGCGTACGAAAATCTGAGATGAATCGAATACTCGTCATATATTTTTTAGATTCCCATTACAAACTCTAGTCAATCAGAGCAGTAATATCTCCCACTCAGTCCCTCACCGAGGGATTCAAAGAAAACAACAAAACCAGAAAAGAACCCCCACATAACAACCGCACGGGAAAATAAGGAAGCCCCCATGTCAATCGAGACCATATCTCTCTCTGCGCATCTCCAAGTCCAAATTCTACTTCGTCGCTAATATACAACACATGTTTCCCATTGCTTCACGTCCCACATTCCCATCATGCGGTATTCCTATGCATATGGTATCTCTATCTCTCATCGCCTCGAAATTTTCCCCCTTTCTGTCGCTGTCTTCCCCCCAGGATATCGTTGCGCGGCTTTTTAGAAGAAATTGGACATTGCTTGAAGAAATGACGGGCAATCGGTAGAATAAAAGGATGTCGAATAAACCTCTAGCTGAAGAAAATCCGACTTAGTAGTTCGAAACCTAGACCGCCGAAGACGACGAATCCTAGGATTGCTATGGAGAAATGTATTAGCTGCTATTCTTTGTAATTTGACTTCCTCCCTTGCCCAGTCCACATCCTGAATTCGCATTATATTGTACAATTCTATTGGGAGTATGGAGAAACTAGAAGGGGCCGCTGGAAAGATAGGGCAAACGTACTGAGCCAAAAGGGCGATATGGGACTCTTGAAATCTTGCTTCTTCTTGACCTCCGTTGGGGCCTTTCCTCGTTTCGCGGTTTGGTCTTTGGCGAACTTGGCGTTGCGCTTTCGTTGCTCGGGTGTTTGGGTCTGTGGTTTCGTCGTTAGTATAGCGAGCGCACAATTCAATTCATAGAGTTCGGAATGGGTTGCTGCGCTGCGAACGTGCGACTGAGTGCGTCGAAGGACTTACCATCTTGAAGGGTTGCTATGGTATGGAGGAGGTGTGTTGGTGGATGGGTTGCAAGTGGAGGGAAGAGGAAAGGAGGGAGAGACGAGTGTGAGGCTGGGGATGTAATGTATCCGCTAGCTGGCTTGTCTGGTCTTGTCTGGTGCCCTTGAGCTAGGTTGAGTGGTTGTAGATGTGTCCCGAGTTCTTTCGGCCAGATGTGCAGTAACTCCGATGTGCACAGGGGGGGCGGCTACGAAGCTGCGGCTACGCTAGCAACTTAAGGTTTGGAGGGGCACGGGAGGGAGCTGGAGCTCTGAAAATCAAGCACTGTGGAAATTCAGATGAAATATCAACGACCTCTTCTGAACATTTTGCCATTTTTCCAGTTCCTCCCCATCTTTCCTGTTTACCCTCTATTAACCTAAAAATAACTCACGATGAATAAGTTCAGAACTATCAGCATCTTCCGAACGACGCAATTGGCGTCGAGAAATCCCGGTTTCGCAACAAGGACGATACAACCGCAACAACGATGGAACTCCTCATCTGAAAAACCTACTTCTCCACATGTTCGCATGCGCCCCCCTCGTTCCTATCCCGACAAGATTCATAAGTATAGGTACTAACCAATCTTCGCTCCACAGATAGGATTCTATAAAACCTTCACGCGACCCATTGCGAAAGTCATGCTCATGGCTGTCTTCACGTACCAACTCGCATACTGGGCCTGGGTGAAGCTCGAGAAGGACGAGATTAAAGCGCAGAAGACTGGTGAGTCGTGGTAATAAGGGGAAATGAGGAGATGGACTGATGGTTTTGGTATAGCAGAGATTAAAGCGTTGGAGGAGGAGTTGCAGAAGTTGATTGCTCTTGCGGAGGAGGCGGGGATTAAAGTTAAGCCCTAAAGAGCTTGATGATCATGGTGGCAGAAGAGAGGAATGAATATATTCTATTGAGGGTCCGAAGGGGCATGTCAAAAGAGAGGGTGGAAGAATGAATACGCAGAAAGAGCTTACTCCATGGGACATGCCCGATATGGAGGCTAAGAATGAATGGAAGCCAAGGATGAGGATACGATTGGCAGTCAAGGCTCTTCCGGAAACAATGGTTGAGAAGAAATGTCACTACTCTGCTTCAGTTGCAAATGGAAGTATGGAGGATTGCCAAGAGCTATAGCAATGGCAACGGATCAAAAACGTCCCAAGAGAACAACAAAGAAAAAAGAAAAAAGCAAGCAAAACAAAAAACCCCCAGAAAAGAAGGGAGAGGAATGACCTGATTAACTTCACCAGCCAAGTGCTTACCTGCTCAACCTTCAAGGTTGGAGTTACCTGATTAATCCACATGGTTGTTAAGCAATTGTGCATTTGGTGAGTTTGGATAAGTAGCCAACCAGATGCTACAGTAGTAAGAGTACGACTTTTCCAACGACGATTTGTATCAACCGGATGCCAACAATCTAGCCAGCCGCAGGCGTCACCTACCCCTACATTCTAGCCAGCCACAGCGCAGGAGTATATGACCACAGCGCAGCTGGGAGGAGAAGCGGTATTTGTTATTCCCCTACCCCTGAGGATTTATCGGGGGATATTCTCTATTGTTGTCTCTCAGCATATCTTCTTTTTTTCTCCCTGAACTTTCATATGCTCGTTCCCTGTGCGTATTGCCTGGGTCTTCTTTTTTGGTCTGGGTGGGAGAGTAGTGGGGAGGGGGTCTGGTTTTATGTTACTTCTCCAAAGTATATTATGATGAGAGTTATTTTCGTAGCTTTCATGCGGTTTCTCTTTTGCTCGTCTCTCCTCTTTGTTTCTTGATGGATGCATTGTTCTAGATAGGGGGTCTGCTTCTTGGGGTTTCACAAACTTACAGTAACTAAGGAGCGACATGCTCTGGGTGATTAGGTTAGAAGACTAGATTGGATTCTGTTGGGTTTGTGTGAGTTCAATATGGGCTTATGATTGTTCTTATAGACTAGGTTGAGGATAGCTGGAAGAGCTTGGGGTTTCGTTCCACGTATATAGACTTTTTAGCGAGACTTGGAGTTTTACTTTAGCATATTTACCAATCTAGTATAATACTCTCGTCTCGATGTGGATTTTTTCCTCGTTCCTCGGATCCCCAAGAGACTCTTATACTAAGATTGCATATTTACTGTCTCTTTGGAATCTCGAAAATTGTCCTGTATGATGACAGCGAAATAGAAGGGTCTAGGTTCTAACAGGATGGTTAGTAACTCGATTTAGAGTTAGTCTATATTCTTTTTCCGTTATTTTTTGATTTATCGAGCAGACAGAATTTCTTTGGCAGATTAGGGACTCAAGGGTCTAAGTTCTGAATTTTCTTACTTTCATACAAATGTGCCCTAAAGAGATAGGTTAAAGGAGGTACCCCTAAGTGTAGCCGAGGAACGACCCGAGTAGGGGCTATATTTAACGTGCTAGCTTCGCGTATTACAATTTTCATTTTGATATACCCCCTTCAATTAATCTCTGTTCGTAATATACTTAGGTGCATTGTCAATTGTGTAGAATTATAGTACAGACAAAAACGGCCTTTCCCCTTATTCGCTTAGCTCTTAGTTTCCCGTCTTTGTTGCAACACCAACTGAAAACGTCAACCTCTGGCCCCACAAAGGAATGTTAGTACAATAGTATCCTTGGGAGAATTTTTATGTTAGATATTTTGGTTCACAGCATAGTTCTTGTGTTGTATTGTGAAAGGTTTATTCGACAAGTCAATTGCAAATATGGTTGATCCCGGCGGGCAAGGTGGCATGGTTTTCGACAGTCTGAGTGTCGCGAATCTCAGACAAGAATGTGAAGACCGTGGGCTTGATAGTTGGGGTAACAAAGAGGAGCTTCTAACACGTTTAGACGCGTATTATGGTGTGGTGAGAGCACCTCCAAATGGGCGCGTCTTCAATACTCTCGTCGTCAAAGACTTGAAAGTGGAATGCAGAAAACGTGGAATAACAACTGGTGGTAAAAAACCTGTTCTTATAGAACGGCTAGATGAGTATGAGTGGCAACGGAGACACAGCCCAGAAACGCGTGCTGCGGATTTGAAAGGGGAATGCAAAAAGTTTGGCCTCAAGGGTTATAGTAGCTTAAGAAAGGAGGAGCTCATACAACGCTTAGACGAGTATTACAAGTATAGACGACCTGGCGATATTCCACCCCCGGCTCCAAATCCATTTCCTGCAAACGTACCACCAAGTCCAATTCAAAAACAACCTTCAGGCCCACCTCCTGAAATCGTTCTTCCAGTTCCAGCACCAAATCCATACCAACGCCGACGGCGACCGCTTTCTCTTCCTCTCCCTGCTGCAACCTCATTATCAAGTCCAAATCAACGCCGGACTCAACGGTCTTCGAGTTTGCTAAATCCAAATCAAGCTCTACGTCCACCCTCACCTCGACGCGCACCTCCTTATCCACCTCGTCCTGTAGATGATCCATATCTAGATCCTATTCCAGGCCATGCTCTACACTTTGCCCAGAATGTAGCATCAACTAGCAGGAAAAGACCTCGGAGCTCAACCGGGAACAACGGAGATGGGGACGCACCTTCTTCAAGTAAATATGTCAAGCTACCCAATGAAGGTAGGGTAGCAGCCAAACCTTAGCAACCCCGACCGCCTGGTGGTCCGTCGACTTATCGCCCGGGAGCAAGCGCCCCACCAACAGAAGTTTACGCAGATCGAAAAAACCGCTTCATAGTGAGAGCTACTCGATTAATCCTTGATTCCACGCGTAACAAGAAAGAAAAGAGAGAGATTAAATCAGCATTCGTGGACCGAGATTTTAAGAGCAAGGAGTATGACGGAAATGTAGTGGCCCAATATGCGCCGCTTGGCTCGGAGGCCGGTCCTTCGGATGATTGGATGACAGTGGAGGATTGGGTAGAATTTGAGAAAGATACGGAAGCTGGTTAGGCAGAGAGGGAGGGGGGACTGGGGCAGCCCAACGTTCAGGCTGGAGGGGGGTCAAAGATCGTGCTGAGGATGGGTCTAGTTCCGATTCTAGTGAAGAGTCTGATCCAGAGTCAAGGGAATTCAACCCGTATGAAGGAAAACCTGGATATGACGTTTTTGGGGGTGGGGGTGGAGGCACAATAGAAGAGTGGTTTGCTAGCGAACCGCAATGGAAAGAATGTGTAGGCGCTGGCACAGGACACAGATGGAAAGGGACTAAGTATCTTCAAACACGGTCTAATGGAACCGGTTTTATGGGGCTATGGGAAAGAGAACCGTTGGAGGAGAGTGAGAATGATCGAAATGCGATGGGGGGGATCCCGACGGGGATTGAGAAATTGGTTGTTAAACAGCTGTTTAGTGGAATTTCACGGGAACGATACGAAAGGGAGATCTATTTCCATGTTAAGCTTACTAAGACGGGTAGTAAACATATTGTTGCGAAGTATGGGTCGGATGAGGGCAAACATAATTCTAATAATTCTAGTCAAAGGATCTTCATGGAGTATTGTGAGAATGGGAACTTCCGGAGTCTTATGAAGGTCCTGAAGAGGTACGCGGATAGTTGAAATCTTCTCTTCATTCCTTACGGCTAAATTAATTCTGACTAACGAACTTCAGGGACACATCCATTACCAATCCACTGAGTGAAGAGTATTGTTGGTAAGTTGCTCGTAAAACTGCCTATAGTTTCAGCAGAGATTCTAACTAGGATTTAGGCGTTATCTTGAATGCTTAGCATCCGCGTTAGCAATAATGGAACACGGGAATGAGAGACAAGCAGGCTTTTCTTGGGATACCCCACTAATTCATAACGATATTGATGAAGATACCAGTAAGCAGTGCTCTATGTCTCTATCGGGCATGGAATATAGCAAATACAAGAATACTAATCAAGATTCTGTGTAGTCTTGGTCGGAACTAAGGATATAGAACAGCATAGAAAGACCGTAGCCCTTAAAGTCAGTGACGAAGAGCCTTCTCTGTCAAGACCTTTTGCTAACGTATTATGGCAGTTGATGGAGTTCGGGAAAACCAAAGTATATGACAGAAGGGTTCAGAATGATGAAACTACTGGTACAAGTCGTCGAGCCACTAGCGCAACAAACGTTTGGTTAGCTCCCGTACTTCTATCAATAGATCCCCACCCGTTCTCTCATCCCTATCTAAGACTCATTTATAAGCAAATGCAGCAAAACTGACCATCTCTATAGGCAAATGGGAAGGATGTTCAGCAAAGTTATAACACGAGATCGTATAGAGACAGAATTCGAAAAAAACAACGCCATAAAATACATGCGTGAGAGGGCTGACGAGCAACAACGGTCAGACCGTGTTGTGTGGAGGGGTGACCCCCAAGCGGATCGTCCCAGGAAAAATCGTGAACTGGGAGATTATGAGAAGGACTTCTTTCTTCTCAAGCCTGATATTCACGCTAGTGCAACCAGGTTCATAACGACCATGGGGAGATCCGTCTTGAAAACGCCGTATAGCGTTACTTTGAAGTGTGTCGTTTTGAAAATGCTGGCGTACGAGCAGCGGGACCGGATTACTTCCAGGGAACTGTTGAAGGTTTGTAGGGACAGTATTATGATATTGCGAGCTGCAGACCAGCAGATGAGGAAAATTCCCGTCGAATTTCCTTTTCATACGTCTGGTCTTGGGAGCGGGGGAAACAGGGGAGGCGAAACATTCGGTGGAATCAGAAGACCGTCATCTGCTCAAGGTAATCAAACTTTTTCCAATTCAGAAGTCTCAAATTATCTACAATCCTTTAAGCGTAACACTTAAATTTTTGATAGCTCCCACAGCAGTGGCGAGTCCAAGTGCGGGCCTTAATCAAGGGGGCGACCAGCCCAAACCCCCACCGGTCGTCGCATATAATGACCAGATCTACCATCTCGCTCCTGACGAACCTCCACCAATAGGCTCAATACTCGACGGATTACTTGAAATAAAGGACACATTTGATCAAAGGTACTGGCCGGACTTACTGGAAAATGCAAAGTGGGCTCGTGAAAATTTAAGGGTAGAAGGATTGGAAGAGGAAGAACGACAATATGCGAGGGAGGTGGCTGAGCTTGAACGTGATTGGCGTGTCGATTGAGATTGTGGTTGAGATCCCGAGGTTTTATCATTCTTATAGGTAGGCTTCGATCGAGAAGAAGCTTTAGATAATCATATTCGAGAGAACGGTTAGAGAATATTATTAATAATATTTACTTTCCTTCCTCTACGTATTTACTACTCTAAAATAAAAAGGCTTTCTTAGATTATAAGTTAGGAAAGTAAAGTAACTAGATTAAGTATACCGAAAGTAAGGTAATATAAATAGTAGGATTTATCTGGAGAGATAGTTTTTTGGACTTTTAAGCGAGAAAAAACGTGCATATTTTGGTCGCTTTGTATAAAAGGAAAACAACTCGGCTCTTTATCCATTACATAAGTCGTGCATATATAGGAACACCAAAAGTACGATCCTACTCGCAAGGCCGCATCGAGCCTATAACGCATTCAAAAGTTTCACAATTAAGGCACAGATAAACTAGCTCAACGCACTATAATCCTATGTTTTCGGAATGCGCATACAATAATTGTAGCGGGAGTTATATAATTTAGAAGTTATCGCTCTCTAATTACCACCTTTGAAGGGTGACCGTGCCTTGCATCTACAAGGCACCCAGGCACCCGCGCAGGAACACCAAAACCACCACTCTCGCGCCCGCATCCAGCTAGAATCGTAATCAAAACACACATAAAGCGAGCATTAATTATATAAGCATTCAGGCTATATTCCAGTGTTCTCGCGATGCTATTACGATATCTGTAGCTAGCAGGGTGTGGGCTAGCATACTATGGGCTAAGAGTATCGGTTACGTCATGCCGAGGTCCTGAGCTGAGAGCGTCCGAGCTCCGTGTGAGGCGCACAGCCACGCTCTAGCCACACCCCGAGTCGCACCCAAAACCACCACCACTACCACTCTCGCGCCCGCATCCAGCTAGAACCGTATTAAAAATACTCATTAATTAGACATAAAATAATCTAAGCATTCCAGCTACATTCCAGTGTTCTGTCTATGCTATTACGATATCTGTAGCTAGCAGAGTGTGGACGTACGTACAAGTGCGACCGTGGATTTTGGTGGAGTGCCAGGGGTGTGTCGCTTCGAGCCTTGCCACGTGATTCGCCTCGGAAGTACGTCTTTATTAAATAACTTATTATTATTAAAGTATAAAACCTTAACTAAGATATCCATTTGAAAGCTGGCGAGGCCGCAACTACATTATAAAAACTTTTTATTAATAATTAAATAACTAAGACCCTGTTTGGCAAGCCGGTTTATTAACTAGTTTATATGCCTAGTTTATTTAAATAAACTAGAGTTTTTTACAAAAAATAAATCACTATTTATTTGATTAGTTTTCATCGGATTTAACTTCTTCCGAGGTCCGACCGCGTGCAATTCACCCCCCTTTCCTAATCGGATACCAGGATACTAGTACGCAATTGTCTCTCCTACTTTGACTTCAATAACACCATAACATCGCCGCTACCAGCCACTACGATGGATTCGCAGGAGGCCTCAGACCAGCCTACTAAAGCTCCTGATCGTCTAAATCTTGACGTAGCAGAAATCGAGACGTTAATAGAAGAGGATTAACCGTCACCTGAGCCTTAACCAAAGGCGCGAACCAAACCATTGTCCAGTATGGCGATATCCGAGTACCTCTTTAACATACTCTTTTCTAGCAAAAGGGTTGGAATAGAGCGGTTGTTTCTTATTATCCTCGAGATGTTGTACCGCAAAAGTCGCTGAATTAACAGTAATACGTGCTCTTTCTTCCTCAAAATCGTCGTCCGAATCAAAGTTAAGATAACTAGGATCTATTATTGAATAGCGACGTCGTATCTGTAGTTGTAGGTGTTGCGTAGGTACGAGGTTGAATAGGCATAGCAGGTGTACTAAAAAGGCGCTATATATAGTCCGAGTATAAAAGTGAATTAAATTATAAAATAGTCTCTTAAAAGGCGATTATTTTACTTTGGTAGGAGCTAGTTTGTTTTTAAAAGTAATGTAAAATAGCTAAATAAATCGGTGCTAAACAAGGCCTAAATAATTTATATATTTAATAAACTTATAAATAAACTATTAGACGCAATAAGAGGGCGAGGGCGAGCCTGCGAGCCCGTCTGGCCTCGTAGTAAATAAGAATAGAGTTACTTAGTAAGCTATAGTAGAATATATATCCTACCCTACTACTAGAATACTATATTCCTTTATTAATACTACTACTATATATAACCATGAAATCGCGCTAGATCCACTCCACAGCTCTCTGCCTTCTGTAGTATAGCAAAACTAATTAGTAATTATTAGTGATCTGCCTTCAATGAGATTAGAGGATGTACTTCAATCATCACAGGACACGAGAGCACGTCAGGATCTCCTGATCCTGATGGACTCAGTCAACCAACAATCCCTCACGAAACTCACGTGTGCGTAGCCACCACTTCACGATCTATACGTAGAGAAGTGAACAGTAATCCCCTCCTCTTCCATCTCAAAATGATATATTGAATAGAAGACCCCTCACTCCACTCCACTCCACTTCCTACACATAACTCCCAACCCCAATCCTCAGTCGCCTAAACCAAAACTCCAAATCAAACCCACCCATCACTCCCCTATCAAAAAATCCCAAGAAACCAAAAACAACAAAACAAAATGTCCAACCAACTCTACCACCCAAAACGCACCCTAATCAACTACCCCACCGCCACACGAACCACCGACATCCTCTCTACCCACACCCGCCAAGGAAGCCGCACGCAATGCGCTTTTCTCCGAGGGATATCTAAAAGAAAATTTTGAGGTGTATGAAGAGTATACAGCCCCCAAAAAGGTAGAGGTGGAAGGGGTGGATGAAAAGGAGTGGAAATATGGAAATGGGGTGCTGGTGTTTGCGATGGCGCGAGTTTGAGGTGAGGATTGATACGAAGGATAATGGGTTGGGGTTAGTGGGTGAGGGTGAGGGTGAGGGGGGGAAGGGGAGGGTGGTGGGGGGAGGTGTTATGGTTAGTTTGGTTGTCTGGTTTTCTTCTCTTTTGGTTTGGTTTCTCTTCGTTCTAGAGCTTTTTCCAAACATGAGTAAATAAACTCACACTCGGGCTACTACCCCCCCTACCACACCTCCAAACTCCCCAAACCATCCATCCATCCAAACTAACCTGTTACCCCTTCTCAAACACAGTCCTCCAAACAACCATAAACTACAACCCCGACCGCACAGGCTTAAACCAATCCACCGAAGTCGAAGGCATCTACCCGTCCTGGCGAGAAGCATACGAAGCCGCCCACACGACACTTCTCGACGCGGATGTGACCAAGGAGTCCTTTGGGGAGTACAATGAGAAGGAGGGCTTTGAGGGCGAGTGGCCGTATGGTGAGGGGTGTGTGGTGCATGCGGTTAGTCAGATGGGGGAGAACTTTTTGGTGGTGGTTAAGGCGTCGTCGGGGGGCTGTGGGTATCAGGGGGTGGGGATGTGAGGTGGTTTTTGGGATGGGGATGGGAAATGGGAGATATTGGGAAATATTGGGGAGAAAAGGGCCTTTTGGGGATGGATGGAAAATGGTAAATATTGGGATGAAAAAAGGGGGTTTTGGGATGGATGGAAAATGGTAAATATTGGGATGAAAAAAGGGGGTTTTGGGATGGATGGAAAATGGTAAATATTGGGATGAAAAAAGGGAGTTTTGGGATGGATGGAATATGGAAAATGGTAAATATTGGGATGAAAAAAGGGGGTTTTGGGATGGATGGAATATGGAAAATGGCAAATGGCAAATGGCAAAATGGTGGGGAAAAGTTTGTTTGGGATGCGTTTTTGGATGGATTGGATTTGATGGAATATGGTGGAAGGGTGAAAAGGGGTTTTCTATTTTGGATGAGTTGAAGCGAAAATTGGAAAATGGTGGAATGGCATTTTCTTTCCTTTTTGGTTGTATTGGATGGCAAATTGGGGATTCTTGGTGTGATGGCAAACAAAATTATAGGGAGCCGAGCAGGAATAATTGAAATGCCTGGTGCGCCTTTTTAAAACACACTACTTAAGTAATTGAAGTGGGAAATAGGAGTGTAGTACCAAACGAGAAAGAACTCAGGAACTACTCGGTTGCAACAACTAGCCATGGAAGCTGCCAAATTGCAAGAATATCACAAGGTAACAACTAACTACCTAGATATCAGAGTTTCCGATGTAGGAAGATGACTCCAGAGAGGAAATTGGTGTAACACAATCCGTTTACCACTGATACACGGATGCAATGCCAACAACAATCCCAACAGTGACCAGCGCGAATATGTCATCGTACAAGCTTCAATAAAATGAAGTGTAACATTGACAGCTCCGATATAGATAACATCTACCCCGCGATAAGATGATTAACCCCGCAACACCTTGTAAGCACGTCAACATGTGACGATCCCCTCGCCTTCCGCCCTTCCCCCACCACAAAACCAAAAAAAAAGCCGCCCCCAAAAACGATCTCGGTCCTTGAGCTCCCGAGAATATTCATCCTTGGGACCCAAATCCAGGCTCAAGATATGAAAACAGCCTCAATATAATGACAAGCCAAAACGACACACCAAGACCTTTTATAATATTATACGACGACGGCAAGCCATCGGGAAGGGGTCAAGAAAGGAAAATACAGCCGGTTCAGTCAGTCAGTTGGAGCAGCTGATTCAGACTCTAGACCTCGCGACCTGGTGGACCACAACACCACGCCCTGCCAGAGCCAGTCAAAGCCTCATTCTCGCGCACAACCACCAACACAACCCATCGTTGAATGCTGCGATGCTGATGCTTCTAGGCGCGACCATCAGCTGGCTAATGATAACTCAGATGTCCGTGACGACCGATCGTCACACGCCTAAATAGCCTCATCCCACCCTCATCGTTCCGAAGAGGGAACCAGACTCTGGCAGACCTACATTGTTACCTACCGTCCTTTACCTGCTTGCCTCACTTGCCTTGACATGATAAGATTTCTAGCGCGCTCACCGCTTTAACCGTTCGTGGTCGCGGGCGGAAGTCCGATGTTGTGTATTTTCATGGTGTTGTGTGACGAAAGGCGACTTTTGATAAGGTTGGTGAGGAGAGGCAAGATACGGAGCTTACCTAGCGTGCCTAGGTACGACCGTGGGAGCTTAAATTTCGTCTCATATCTTTTTCCTCTTTTGGTGTTTTGACTTTCTTCGGTGAGGAAGTCGTTGATGGTGATCGACACCAGGGTGTTGAGTAGTGGCGGTGGAGAAAGCTCCCGGTGGGTGCTGCGCTGACCTTGTCGAGCTTGCCTTTGGTGACGGCTGGCTGGCTGGCGAGCCTGAATAGGAGAGGGAATTATGGAATCAGCGAATTATTGGTGTAGCCTATTAATAACCGCTGCAGAAGATACAGTAACAATTAAATTTCCTTTATTGACGAATTCAATATCAATATTTTTCATTGTCTTGTGAAGATGGTGAGAGTCATCTACGTACTTGGACTTGGAACTTTCTTCAGGTAGTGCACTCCGGAACCTCCCTGGCTGGCTGACTGACTAGTACTCTTGATGCTTCGCATTTGACGTTGACGGACGAACGATGGAACCTGCAGAACCCATCCACCATCCCATTCCTGTATACCTAGTACCGTACCTGTTTCCTGTTTCCTGACACGAACCCATCACCCCTAAACTCCACTCCTGATGATTACATCACCGCATCCCCCAAAAAAACTTGCAACTTCCCCATACAATGATCTCCTTTTCCATGTGTAGATAATGCAATTGTTGAAGGTCAATCCCAACCTAAACCTGGGTAACAATAATGACAAGTATTGAGTACCTGCCCTAAAACCCCACCTCCATGCGGTAAATCTTACATGCAGTCGTCAAGCACGCCCTCAAACCCGAACAAGCGCCGCAAAGGGTAACAGTGACGTCTCGCACTTACTCGTTTTTCTTAGCCAGCACTATTTCTGTAATTCCATTCGCCGAGATTTTCCATCGCATCCCATCCTCTCCAAACCCCTACTCTACTCTATTCTATCCGCAATCAAGACAAGACGATAGACAATCTTGTCAATCTATCACGACATGATCATTGATCAACCCCTTCCCCATGTTCGGCCCGCCGACCACTGGCCACTGACCACTGACCAGCCTGACTCAGACGAGCTTGGATGGGGATGGGGATGGGGATAGACCGGACCGGGTTGGATGGGATGGGATGGGATGGAATGGCGTTGGTGTTCTTCCCGAAAAAGGCACTTGGACTAAGCACCTGGCACTCGCGTCTCAGCCCTGTTGTGGGAACTGGAGCTGGTTCATGTTCTTGTACTGTACCTCGTACGATCGCGAATAATAGCTCCTTGTCCTGCTACTCATAGGCCTACCCCGAGCCTACTCTCTAGTCATGGACACCATACCATGTTTTATCGCTCGCGTTGCTTGCCTGGCCTTGTCTTGCCACGCCAGGTGCGTGGTGGTGTTGGTGTTGGTGTAGGTTCGAGTTCGAGTTCGGCTAGGATACAAGTACCACCTGGACACAGCACAAGTTCACAACACACCGAAGACAACACAACCTTACATAGCGTAGCCATAGCATAGTCATAGCCCCTGGGAAAAAAAACACACACAGTCCTAGACCCCTTCCCCTTCCCCTTCCCCTTCCCCGTTCCCGTTCGCTTTATCTGTGCGGTACGCGGTATGCGTTCGGGTAGACCCATTTCGGTGGAGTTATAAAGAAGGGCGCGCGCCCTGATTGTCCCATAATTTTTCCTTGCTCCTTCTTCTTCCGCTATTCTGGAAAACTGATTTGGGTTTTTGGATTCTTCCTTTTGACCGCTTTTGCCTCAACTCTATTTCGATCTCTAACTTTAACCTGCAAGACGAGTCAGAAATTACCCGAAACACCGTTTGAGAGAACGTGTCTGTCTACCGTACCAAGACATATTTTGGGGCTCGTCCGTATCTCCCAAGGCCTCTCACCGCATCCACCATCCCGATTTGGCTCCGATCTCACTCATTCTCACATCACACACATCCATACTTCATACATATATACACCCTCAATCCTCCCACCTTGCTTTTCAGAAGCTGCAAATATTACATACCACAAACTCATACTCAGCTCGTACCATAAGAAATAAGAACAACTATCCATTAAATAACTCATACCTAACAACCATACCAAACAACACATCACCATGTCTTCCACCACACAAACCCAATACACCAACCAACAACAATACTACCTCATCACAAACGTCACCTCCACCTACCACCAACAACAAACCTCCCGCGAAGAATTCGATCTCAAATCTAGTAACACATCTTGGAAACTACCATACACCATCGACGACGAGGACCTCACCTTCGACGGAAAACCATTGAACATGTTATACGAGGAGAACCGAATGAAAGCCGAGCGACGAGATGAGAGGGTATGTCCTTCAAACCACCTAATCTCAACTACCAAATAACTAACCAAACCACAGAAGCCATCCCGAGGACGCTCCCGCAATGCAAAGAAGTGAAAAAAATATTAAAAATATTCACACGTCAAATCAAAAGCAATCATCCATAAATCACGAGAAGAGGAAGATAAAAACCCGGATTCGCGACTCGCTTCGACCCACCTCGATCGCTACACACACCCAATGAGTCACAACAAATCAACAACCCATCGCAATCGCATAACCGCACGAACCGCGTCCGAAAATAAACATCGCAAAGAGAAAAGTAAAAGAAACATGTCTCTCACGCTCTTCCATCAAGGTGTCCAATCCAAATCCAAATCCAAATCCAGACCCGGAAAGGTCCATATCATCCAAACAAAAACGCTCGCACCTCACCACCAGTCCCCTCAAAGCGCGCAAACCACCCTTCAGCCCACCAAAACCAATAAATCCTATTCAAGGACAAAGCTCGCACTCGCACCCCCCCAAAAAAGAAAAAAACGGTACGGAGGAAGAACGAACCCTTTCCAAATAAAGACGCGACGACCCAGAAAAGGATAAATGCCATAAGCCGTTCATCCCTATTTCCCATTCTCCGTCCGGCTGCACTACTACACACGCTTTTTCAGATAAACTCACGAACCCGAGTTCTGAAACGCGCCCCATCCCACCGGGGCTTGATTTTTTACTCTCTCTAGCCATGTCTTGGCGAGGCGAGGTGGACATGGGGAGACCCCGCGGGGCATCGCTAATACTGGCTTGGAGCTTGTGATTCTATTGTACGGAGTACAGTACTATCGTAAGGGGTTTGGCCTGTTGCGAGTTGAATGCCGGTGTGGTGGGATGAGATGAAGGCGGTGTTGCTTGCTTGTTTGCTTGTTTTCTGGTATTGTTACTACCCGCCCCATCCTAGGACGGGTAACCTTATCTATTTTTCATTTCATGCGTCTGGTGTTTTTCGGTAGTTGGTTGTCTTGGCTGGGGTAGCTAGCGTTGTTAAGAGGGCTAGAGGGATGTGTTAGGGATGGGGACCTGGTGTATTGGTTGTGAGATGCGAATGGCATTCTCGATCGCGATCTGGGCTTTGGGGTGAGAGGAGATTGTTTGTTTTCTGACGAGGGGGTTTGGTTTGTTTTGGTTACTTGTACGGTCTCTTGTTTTGGGTTGCGGCATTGTTGGAGTTCCTACCGTTTGGATTTTGGCTTTTATATACCCCCTTTTTGGAGTTTTTGGTTTACCCTGTCCCTCGCTGGTACGAGCTTGCATTTGCATTTGCATTTTCTGGTTGTGGAACATAGGATTAGATTGGAAAGTCGTCATATAACATATATAATACACACACATTTCAAGAAGATTCTCATTGGCTGTTGCTGTCGTCAAAGATACATTTGGTACCCATCCACCCATAACCTCTCATCTCGTCTGAATCATACATGCATACAAGCCCCATCAACCTCAAACCCACGATCCCTCCTTCACTTCAATCTCTGTTCAACAGCCTTCCAGTTCACCACATCCCAAACCGCACCAAAGTACTCCGCCTTCCGGTTCTGGTACTGCAAATAATACGCATGCTCCCACGCATCAATGCCCAGAAGAGGCGTGTATTTACCTACGACGGGGTCTTGATTGGCGTAGGTTCGGATCTCCACATGTCCCGTCTCGTTATTCTTCACTAGCCATGCCCATCCGCTACCTTGGATCCCCGCTAGTGCGCCGTTGAACTTGGTCTTGAAGTCTTTAAAGGAGCCGTAGCTGGATTCGATGGCGCTCTGTTTTGTTTCATTAAATTAGTACATGCCTTCTGGAATCTCCACAAATATCCTCCAAGCTAAAGTAGCTTGTTTGGTGTGGAGATGACTTAGTTGACTAAGGTGTGGAAGGTACCTTCAAACCACCCGCGGGCTCTCCACCCCCTCCATTCTTAATCGGCGCTAGGTTCTCCCAGAAGAGGGAGTGGTTGATGTGACCACCGCCGTGGAAGTTGAGGACTGGTTGCAAGGCGATGGCTGCTGCGATGTCGCCTTTGGCCTCGGCGGTTGCGAGTTGTTCCGAGGCTGTGTTGAAGCTGTTGACGTAGGTTTGGTGGTGGTTCTTATGATGTAATTCCATGATCTTGCCCGAGATGGCGGGCTCCAGTGCACCGTAGTCGTCTGTTTACATACCCGATTAGCTTCAAGAGTATGGAAGTTGGGGAATTGGTATGAGGGGAGGGCTTACATGGGAGATCTGGGAGGGTTGCTTTTCCACGGATGAAGCTGGTTGTAGCTACTGAGACAGCTCTCTTGGAAGCTCCAGCTCGGAGAGCGGACTTTGCAGCAACGCTGGTGCGGAAGAGTGTTGTAGACATGATTATAGATTGGGATTGCGATTGAAAGATTCGCAATGGTTGTTGTGGACGAATTGGGGTCAACTTGATTCAGAAGAGGAGTTGATGCTGATGAATTGATCTGGAGCTATCCGCGTCAAAAATGCGGTTTCGGCTGCAGGGATCATGACGAAATACCTCCAGATTCATCGATCGCGATCTCAACGCGTTACCGTTACTGTTACTGTATACCATAAGAAAACACGACAGCAATAACCTCGATCAACTCCCAATTCACACAGGAAGAACCTCTCAACACCAGGCTGAGCTAGCCATCACAACCAAAAATGTCCTACTACGACATCGACTCCATCCTCACAGACGCCCAAGTAAACATCCCCCTCCTCACCCCTCACCCCACCACCACCATCAAACTAACGAACCCCCCAGAAAGTCCCCTGCACCTTCGAACTCGACGTGCCCTCCCTAGGCTACTTAGACAACAACCCAGGGCACACCCTAAAAACACACACCCGCGTCGACCTCCCCCTCTGGCTGGCCGAAATGCTCGCCGTGTCCGGCGCCTCCTCCACGCCCCTCATCACGCTGGACCTGCCTCCCTGTCTCTCCCCGCGCGTCATGAACGCCCTCAAGGCCGACGCGAAATCGGTCGATATCCGCGCTCTTGCGCAGCATTTCTACGGCCTGGGCGCGAGGATCCTCGAGCTGTTTGAGGAGGAGGAGGTGTGTGATGTGTTGATGGAGAGTTGGCGGGAGAGAGCGGCGGAGATTAGTGATCATGCCGGGAATGCGGGACAAGGGCAGAGGGGGGGAGGAGGAGGGGTAGGGAGTGATGGCGTGGAGTTTTTGAGGGGGTTGGACGAGGGGGAGAGGGCGCTTTTTAGGGCGCAGCATGAGGGGTCGAAAGGGGTTAGGGGGTGGATGGGGGAGTCGAAGAAGGGGTGATTTTCCTTTTTTGGAGAATGGGGTGGGAAGAGGGTACTGATGGAGATTTTGAAGTTGGGTGTTGTTGAGGAGGGAATAGGAGGATTGGAGTGTTGCATTATACCCGGAGTTTTGAAGGAAGTTGGCTGTGCTATTTTGATAGAGGAACAGAAAAGTGGCTATTTCCATTTCAAAAGAGGTCAAGAAGTAGGCGACTTCCAAATGAAACTTGTCGCCACTGATATTATAATAGCTTTTGAGACCACGAAAGCGAGTCCCCCTTTTGAGGTTTCCATTACTTTCTCCAGACTTCATATAAGCACTTGCTTAAATGACGAGTTGGGAATCAGATTTATATACCAAGCTTAGCAGTTTATTTAGGGAAAGGCGAGAAATAGCTAGCAGCTGGAGAGGGTTTTGACTGAAAACCCATCCACATTGTTCTCATATGATAGAAGCAGAGAGTGGAAGTATGAGCCATGTTGCCTTGTAATAATCATGGCCCTCTAACAACTTCAATAGATGCTCTGAAAACATTTCTTCTTTTAGTGTGAAAACCCACCTTACGTCAAAAGTAGTTGATGCTGTTTTGTATACTAAACCACCACATAGTTAACTTTTTCACTACAGAGCTACTACCTATGTGACACTTCACTAGTTCGCTAACAAAATTACCTAGTGAAGTAATGCCTGCGTCATAGGTGGTGAAATATTGTGATAGCAGATGGTGGCATGTAGTAGTAAGTACTTTGAGTTTCATTTTCATTGAGTTTGTATGAAAAGCTTCAAGAAGAATATGAGTTGTGCATAGGTGGAATTCTGTGGATCCAGATGATATAGGTGGATCGTATGGTAGTTTGGTTATTTGCTGTATCCATAATGTATACCATGAATTGGTGTAAACAAATCCAAAGATTTAATAGATATAGCAAATCGTCAGAAGAACTAGATATGCCTGAACAACTTCTGGCTGAGCGCCATGGAAGTATTCAAAATCGTACTATTCAAGGCAGAGCAGAGAAAGAAACAAGGGGTTACCAGGTGAAGGCCTACATCTGTTTTCTCGCTTATCAACTGCTTGATCATTGGAGGTGAAAACCACTGCCAGACTAGCTAGGCCAAATTCACCCATCCGACCAGCCCTGCCCAACCAGAGCACCGACAGACTTCAGCTTTGCTACTTGCTGCTCAAAGAAAAATTCGCAAACTTAAATTTTGATCTCTCTCCCCTCTCAACCTAAACCTTTACAACACCACCTCCAGCCACTCAAACACCAACCTCTTGACACAACCCAATATAGGTTCTGTCCACAACCATGAAGATGGACAACCAGCAACCCAGTGGAACATGGCGATACAACTCAGTCCTTGGTGAGATGGAAGACGCAATCATCCGACTAGAAGACGATGAGCAAGCATCAGATCCTCGTCTCAAGAGCACCATCCGCGCAGAACACCTCACTCCCCTCGCCTTCTACCGATTCTACTACCTCCAATTGAATCAAGTTCAAACGGCACATCCCTTCGCCTCAATTCACATGACGAAATACCTCACTGAGCGTCGCTTGTGGGAGAATTACTGTAAGTTGTCCTTTTATATTTTAATTTTGGGCGGTCGGAACGCGATCATGACATCTAAATTTCTTCGCGACAATGAAGTCGCGTCGCAGCAAAACTTTTCTTTTGGGAAGTTGGGGAGCTAGTCAACAGAAAAAAATCATCGTCTTGCAAAAGGGCATACACTGACTTCAAAAACAGTTGACAAAACCCAACACCCCTTCATCGGCCAAAACCCTCTCCCAGGCATTGAACTCCCAGTCCAACAACCCAGTTCATCAACCTCGCACCAAAGCAGCATCACCCTTACTATCCCAGAATACAACCGTATCATACGCCAGCAATTTGATGATGGAAAGCAAGAGGGTATGAGAATCCAACGTAGCATGATAACGAGCGAGTATTTGGAACTTAGAAGAGATATGCAGGGTCTGGTACAGCAAACGAGAGCTATGGCGGATGAGGTGTTGCGGGAAACCAGACGTTTTTGAATTGTGAGGGTATCTTGAATGTAATGGTGAAAATACACTATTATCACTAGATACAAATATTATTCAATCAATCACATTCACTGCTTACATAATTCACTTTTTGAGCGTAAAATTCAGTGAATTTCTAGAAAACAATGAATCTAAATAAGATACTTGGTTATTAATCTGAACATACTAGATGAGAAGTTATTTTACTAAATCTTTAGTATAATTAAAATATTTGTCTTAGTATACTTAGATTAATTAAAAGTGAGTGTTAGTAATTATTCTAAACTCTAGTTATTCTATATATAACTAATTTAGTTATACGAGACTTTTAGAATAATATTATTCTAAAAGAGGTAAATCTAGAGTTTTATCTAACTATCTTATATTATAAAAAAGTTATTTTACTAAGCTTTTAGTAAAAGAAAAATAATTACCTTTATATACCTATATTAATAAAAGGTAAGTATTAATAATTATTTTAAACTCTCTATATAAAAAATAGTTATATTAGCCTTTTAGAATAATATTATTCTAAAAGAGGTATATCTAGAGTTTTACCTAACTATCTTATACTATAAAAAAGTTATTTTACTAACCTTTTAGGAAAAGAAAAATATTTATCTTAGTATACCTAGATTTATAAAAAGTAAGTATAAATAATTATTCTAAAGTCCCTATAACTATTTTAGTTATATTAGCCTTTTAGAATAATATTGTTCTAAAAGAGGTATATATAGAGTTTTACTTAAGTATCTTATACTATAAAAAGTTATTTTACTAACCTTCTAGGAAAAGAAATCTTTTTATTTTAATATACCTAGATTAATTGTAACGACACGCACAGCTAATGGACCGCGCACGAATGCAAGACTACGCCAGGTGTAAGTTTGGCACTGTGGAACTGTCTATTCGAAGATTCTAAGCTGAGGAGAAGAGGAGAGCTCGTGTGAAGGTTCGATTTCGAGTTTTATAGTGAATGGATTCGCTTGAGTGAATAGGGGTATTCCGTAGCTATTTAGTTAGTTCCACCGCGAGGAGTTCTCTCCTTCTCTCCTTGCGGACAATCTAATCAATACCCCACCCTGATAGCTCGAGAGAGCTCGAGTCTACATACATGGTGTGGGTCGCTAAGCGACGCCACGTGATACAAGTGGCACGTGATGGTCAGAACCGTCACATTAATAAAACGTAATCGTTACTAGTAAAAGTAAAATAATTATCTTAATATACCTACCTTAGAGGGGAAAGCGGGGTTTTTTAGATTATCTAGAGACTCTTACTAAAGTATCTTATATAGAATCTAGTCCTAGGAAAAAAACCGCCGGCTAATAAAAGGAGGGTAGTCTAAGAATAGTCTTAGATATAAGATAATTTAATAAATAAATAGTTTAATAAATAAATAGTTTAATAAATAAATAGTTTAATAAATAAATAGTTTAATAAATAAATAGTTTAATAAATAAATAGTTTAATAAATAAATAGTTTAATAAATAAATAGTTTAATAAATAAATAGTTTAATAAATAAATAGTTTACTAAATAAAATAGTTCTATATTACGTTCCGAGACTATCCTAGGACTATTCTAAACCCGTTCTAAATCCTAATCTAGGGTACATATATAATTACGTAAGCAGGGTACGTAGTAAGGTACTCCCGGCTTACGCTCGGGCGCCTACGGGTATATTCCCTATCTATAATAAGATACCTATCTCTACCTACTATAATATAGTATATTAAACCGCCTATAATACGTACTCGTTAAATTTCGCTAGATCGACTAAATTTAACACTTATATTTTAATAGCGTTAGGGTTAGGCGTATAGTAGTACTACTAAGTATATAATATAGCTCGTACGCTATAGCTCTACGCCTTATATACGGCTTTATACGAGTACTTTTCCGTTGCGTCCCGGAGTATCTCGAGAGTATCCCGGAACCGTTACTAAATAAAAAGACCGCCCTCCTCCTATTAGCCGGCGGGTTTTTTCCTAGGACTATATTCTATTTAAGACCCTTAGATAAGAGTTATAAGACGGTCTAAAAAACTCCGCTTTCCCCTCTAATGTAGATTAATAAAAAGTAAGCGTTAGTAATTATTCTAAACTTTCTATATAAGTATTTTAGTTATATAAATCTTTTAGAATAATATTATTCTAAAAGAGATATATATAGAGTTTTATCTAACTATTCTATATTATAAAAAAGTTATTTTACTAAACTTTTAAAAAAAGAAAAATAATTATCTTAGTATATCTAGATTAATAAAACGTAATCTTTAATAATTATTCTAAACTTTCTATATAACTATTTTAGTTATATAAGGCTTTTAGAATAATATAAGAATATACTACTCTATTAAATAATTATTAATTAACTAAATTATAACTAATTTAAATAAAATTAGATTAATAACTTCGGTAAGTTAAATAAATTAAAAGGTATATAGTTAATCTAATTAATTAGAATAATAGTATATAGTATATAGTACTACTTTTATACTTTAAGAATATATAAAGAGAATAATAAAGAGAGAAAATAAAAGTAGAGATATAAGAAATACTTTAATAACTTAATTTATAAAAAGTAAAGTTAGATTTAAAGGCCTTATTTAAAGTTTTCTTATTCTCTTTCTTTATAATATAAAGTAACTCTAATTCCTATAGTAAAACATTTTATTATTAGACTTTTTGTAACAGACGTGCTTCTGGACAGTCGGAACAAACAACACTCTATTCTTAGGACAAAAGACGAGGAGAGAAGGAGAGCTCGAGAGAGCTGGGAACTAAATACAGGTCGTGCGCGCTAGCTCCTCGCTAAGCGAACATGTGACATCCAGCCCTCGTGACCATAACCGTCACACTTTTCTTATTTAAAAACGTTATAATAAATAAGAAATATAAATATATTAGTTTATAGTATTTTATTTAGTATCGAACTAGCTCTAGACTTATTCTTACTCTATAAGAACGTTCTTAGATAAGATAAGTATAAGAAATATAAGAAATATATAATATAAGGGCTCTCGCTTAGCTAGTACGTATTCCCTCGAGTACTCTCAAGTCTCCGAGGACTTAGTCCGCTAGTTCGAGGCCTTAGCTATTATATTTTAATTTAATTTGATTAGATTATATAGTTAATTAAACGGTTAATGATAATTAGATTAACTTAGACTATGTTACAACATGGTCTTAGCTAGCCGAGACTCCTATCTCTACTGCCTAACCCCTGTCTCGGTTGCCTAGGTGGATACCTAGTATTCTAGTAGCTTCCACTCGGTCAGGGTCGTCTTATAAAGGCTCCTTGCTCCCTTAGCTAGCTCTTCACTCCTTATTCCACTTTTTAAAGCTCATTCTGACAGTCTCCTGTTTTGTCCCTGACAGACTAGGTAGGAACGTAAAGCTCCCCCTTACTAGCCTAGACTACGAATATTATAATATAGAGTCTCTCTATTATCTAGCGATTCTGTAGATATTGTTGTCAGAATTCTACAAACCAGTGGTTTCCACCGCACGGAACCTACATATATTGGAACAGGAGTGTACAACAAAGCAGGGGCATATGCCAGGGCCATATGTAAGCCAGGCTCCAGCCCACAGTACTCAGGCCCCTAGTCATCTGAATACAACTCTTCTGGCACACTGGCCTTTCATATTCCTAGCAACAGTTATTTATTATATTAGTATTTCTATTAGCTGATCCCTAGGTATTCACTTAAATCTGTAAATTCATCTATTCTATTCACTTTAAAACCACACCTAAATCCTGATTTTTCATTAGTCAGAATAGCCTCTGGAATTCCATAGAACTCCTAGAATTCCAGAGACCAATCGATAGAAGTATTCCATCCTATTTCAAAGGTGCTCTAGAAGTATCCCATATGGAATATTCCACCTGGCATTCCATGGAATATGGTTCCATCTGCCGAGCGTTGAGCTGTGTAGATGGGATAGACTTCGTCCAGAACGGCTCTCAACACCGCGATTTCGTTAAGTCGGCTTGGTGTGTTTACGTTCATCCCCTATAACCGGGTACGATAGAATCGGTCACGCTCTATATAACCATTCTAGTATTACTCGAATAGTTAAATAGTAGGATTTATGGTGAATGAGGATGAGGTTGCTTAGTAAGCTATAGTAGGATATATGCTACCCTACTACTGGAATATTACTTCCTTTAACACCACTATCATATCTACCATATCGTCAGCTACACTATTGTGAGCTCTTTTGTTTGTGGTTCTGTTATTTATTTGGTCCTTAATACGATTCCTGTAGTCGAACAAGTATGATATGGTATGGGGATAGTGGTAGTACTGGGACAAACGCTCTATTTTCGCTCCTTTCTTTTGAGCTCGATCCTCAACTACCGACGCAGGAGGTGTATGTTTGCAGGGTAGGCGGTAGATATGCTTACTAGGAGAGATTCATAAGGATAGTCCTTCCTCTTCCCCTTTTTCGTCTTATTCTTGGTTTTCTTGTTTCCCCCTTGTTTAGTTTTGTGGCTGCTTCCTTTCGCGCTACTTAATACGGCCGAGGGTGCTTATACTTCGCTTTCCATTTATATATTTGGGCAAGTTATAAGCACTTGAAGCTAGCCAGCAACACAAAAGCAAAACCAACAATAAGCCACATTTGATGTGACTTGTGACGACTGAAGAATGAGCATAAACCTACTACTTAACTCAATTTGACGGAATCACCTAATCGTACCCATTTAACTTATCTCGAATGGTACTCGAGTTAAGTTGAGTAGTGGAGTGGTTTTGTTGACACGCTGGTTAATCTATTCTAATCAGTTTTTAAGCTGTTTTAGGATAATATTATGCGAAGAGAGGTGTGAAAATCTCATAGAGGAACGACCACATCTCTTACAACTCTCTATCTCATGTCTTGCAATCATGTCTGTTCAATTCAATTTTTTCTATTTAATCTGTTCTTAGTATGTTGATACAAAATATTAACCAAAGTTGAAATGGGCTTCAATATTAATTCGTCCAATTAATCTTGGATTAAAATGACATTACGTCAAGCAGTTGACAAAAGTTGTAAAACTTCATATTCGCCATCAGAACCTCTAAACCTTACTTCCTTATCGTATATCGAATCGTTATCCCTTCCAGAGTATCGAGCCCCATGTGCGGTCGTGCACTTGGAGTGATTACAGAGTTCCTACTCGTACTTCTATAATAATTTCCCTATAAAACAAACTCGTTTGGCCAACCCGGCCACGTCTACAAGAATTTGAGCCTCAATTTGAGCCAGTTATTGCATCTACTATACCCACAGCAAGTGCACAATCGCACCTGGGGCTCGATACGCTGAAAAGGATAAGTTTTTTTTTTTCAGAATTGAGGACTGCTTTGACACTCTACTAGTATTCCCATGTGCCCAATGGAATTTACATTCGTCTGCTGGCACTTTGGTCACATGAAAATTCACGTTTATAGCAGGATATGCCTTGTTGGGAATCAGGAGTGAGGGAGTGATGGAGGTGTGTTTGTGGTGTGGAATCCTGTGGTCTCAAAAAGCAGTTTATTATTCTTTACTGTATTAATAGGGCGAGGCATGAAGCTGGAAAAGGAAGGGAGCATGAGAATAGGGGTAGGGTTGCTCCTTGATTAGCCAGAGTTCAAACACTTCACATAAGATTTCACAATTTGAATGTGGTCAATAGTATTTATAATCCTACTGAATCCCAATCTCATCTACATTCCCCTCTAGTCTCATGGGAATAACAACTCATCCTCCGGATCCTCAGCGTCCTCCATTCCTCAAAATCGTTACCATTTTGGCGCCTAGAAAATACTCTACCGAACCTAATAAGAAATTTATCATAATCGCCTACATGCCAAAAAAAGATGCCTCTCTCCTTGAGCACGCGCTCCCACAATAAATCATACTCAACATTTGCGATGGGTACAAAGGTTCCTGGGTGATAGTGTATCCATAGGCGCAGCTGTATGGTCAACTCTACGCCGAAGACCCTCCACTAAAAATCAGTCCGCATAAGCGTTTACAATAAGAAAAAATAGTATTTAAAAAGTAAAACCCATCTCCCCTTCTCCAAAAGGGCAAGATAAAACTCAAAATGGGTGCAATATACCACAAACCCTTGAACCCCCATACAGCCATGCAAGAACCGTAATAATTTGGTTCCCATCTCATTCTTCTCGCGTAAAAGGACTATGCCAGGATGAAGCTCTTTATGGATGCCGTAGAACCATCGCGCAGCGAGGGAGAGACAGTTTGAGGTAACAGGATCGAGCTGCTTCATGATCATCAAGAGAATCTCGTCCGCGAGCGAGCTGAGATAATCTTTTGCTTTTCCTTCTGGCGGTGGGGACGAGTCTCTGGAAAGTTTGATTTTTTACAAGTAATGCTCGATATCCCAGGTGTAGCCACCTTTGTAGCCATATTTGCCAGGTAGAAACTGTTCAAGTTGCTGTTGGGTTGATTGTACCTTAGAGTCGCTACTGTCGTCCGAGTTTTGTGTCGCTATTTGCTCTTCTCCTGGTATTAGATGATCACCAGACACGGTCTCATGTGATGCCATGTTCGTGCTTTCTCTTGGGAAAATGGCAGGCAGTCTTAGGGGTTTCTTTGACTTGTTGTCCGTATAGATAAATGTCATTGGCAAAGAAGATGCCAAAAACTGTGAGATAAGTTAGGAGCGTCCAAGGACTATTCCAGAAAATGGTTGAGATTTACTGCAAGAGCTCAAGAGATAACGTGTTTGACCTATTCAGTAAGATAATACCGCTATCACATACCTCCTCTAGTCTCCATACCTCCATTGTATGTAGAGACCTCAATATAGCGAAGCGTCATTCACTAACCTCGTGTCCTCTCAGAAGCAGTACTATACCAATGTCCCAACAACCCAAAGAATAGAAACTTCCTAGAACATCGTAAGAAAAACCTTTCAAAGCGACTAAAAAAATGCAAAAAAAATCTAGACGCCTTTAGGCGTCGCCAGGGAGCGAAAACCAGACGTACTAAGTTTTTCTATTAGGCTATCATTCCTACGCTCTTCAATTTTTAGCTAACAGGCACCATATTTCAGTGTGTACGGCCGTTTGTCTCAATGTTACCACTAAGCCAGATAGGCGATACTCTGTAGAAACGTACAAATGATTGAGGGTTGGTTGCTAACTAGGAGCTCTAAAGAACATAGGTCACGTAGTGGGTGTATATTTATGTGGGCTTGGGATACTAGCGTGCAAGGTAACCTGAGGTGTAGCTAAGGAGGAGTAAGAGTTTGCTAAACATGGTTACTAACCTAGACCAAAAATATACAGATCTTAAAGTTTTGTAATCGGAGGCAGAAGAGTAAACTAACGACATTAAGCTTAGGGTAACTATTTACAAAGGCTAAGACATTCTTACGAATATAAAATATTCACTAATTAGAATCGTAGCGTCTTTCAGATTTCTATTTTGATCATATATTCACCGTATAATCTATGTCATCTAGAAGTTCTCTTGGTGAAGGGCGTAGAACAAATGCTTTCTAGCTGAAAGCTGGGAAAAGACAAAATTGCCAGGTCCTTTCGTACGAATCAAAATTTAGAAGTTTAAGACAGGATTAGTCATAGATCTTCAGCAATATTTAGTTTAGACATACTTGTACTATTCAAAGTTGATTATTTTCATGATTGGCGAATGAAGTATGTTAGACAGCTTGCAATCATACTGAGCGTGAATCTATAAAAAGACCTCCAAGATCCTATTGGTGAAGCTCAAAGCCTCCTAACTACATAATCTGACCAATCATCCTGGTTTTCTGACAAGACAGCAATTACCTATTTCACTGCTAAGGTCATATATGGATTTAGGACTAGGAAAATTGAGATTTTGATCTTTTTCTACTCAAAGTTGTGTTGTTGCTTCCATAATTGTTCACATAGCTAGCCGCTACTTGTTTTCGTTATAGCAGAAAATAGAACTAAAGCTAAAAGAAAATAATTTATTTTTCCTACTAGCCAAGTAAGCTATTAATGAAATAGTAACACTTGACAGAAATTCTCCTTCTTACTAACCAGTGATATCCACAACCTCACCTATTTGTTGCTGGCTTGCTCATATATGGTTAGTGTAACGACAACTTACTACCGTGTGGCAAACTGCTGTCAGGTGAATTCACTTCAAGGTTTCCATTTACTCAATTTGGTTCTCCCACATAATACACACTACGGTGGCCAATGCAATGGTGAGGGCTAAGGCATACATAGTGCCAGGCCTCGTAGGTTGTATTAGTTCCTTATTGTAATTAACCCTCATTCCTGCTATATTATAACTCTTAGATATTCCACTAACACATTACCAGAAATGAAAACTCCCCTTATATCTTCTTTCGTTGGAATCAGTTCAGGAATAGCCATTCTTCCCTTTGGGCATTAGTCTTATACAAGCTTGTCTACTCCACAGTTGGTGGCGTGTTGTTCCTTGGTCTTAAATTTTACTCACCTCACCAATCATATACCTGTACAACAATACCCCAGTCTGTCGCTTCAGAGGATCAGTCACATTATTGCGCCACCAGAACATCCGATTACCCCCCTTTCGCGTGTACGAGGTTAATCCCTCATACCTTGGGCCTTCTAGTCGAGTTATTACGGCCCTAGAACTCCGTACTGAGAGTTATCTACTTTGATGTTACGAAGATAGCAATACTTGCGAGTGCAAAATGATAGTACCTAGCTTTGTGTTCAGGCAAGGTGCATGATTCCTTTCGATGTCTCGTCACTGTTCTCTACCTCATCACTTCGGCACTGTGCTTAGCATGATAACAGCATATAGTCTGGACGCGGCTCTTCATGAACCTTGTATAAATGGCGCGTTGGAACTCGGATCCTCGAAGAGCATGAAACTGCCAGCTTGATCGGTACAAACTCCGATTTGCCATCCATGGGCTTTCCAAAAACTGTTCGCGTTTTTCGGGTCCTTTTTATGTACATGTCTCCGGGGTCTTGGCGTATGAAAGATGTCAGAATATGACCATTATTGAAAACACGTCGTGACGAAAATATAATTGCGATAATGCAGAACAAGGAGGGTCAGTCACTGGAAACTTCTTCAAAAATGGATCGCTACCGGTTATTGGTATAATCCTTATCTTTTTCTCTCGTTTCTACTTTCAAGTCTGCCATCCTTATCTCATTACTATTACGAATATCATTCCGAGTAACAATAGCTTAGATCTTCAATACTTAAATTTTGGTCCATACCTTTCGTGGTATCACGCAGCCGGATGGGCTGGTTAGTGACCCCTGCTCTTATGCGGACCAACTTCCACTTTAGAACCCCTTCATACATCAACTCCACTTACCAACCATGTCCCCACACCCTTAAAACGGGAAGATTTTTTTTCAGCGACTTGCCGATCAAGGGTAGGAGCCTCCTAGCGTGTCTTCCCAGTTCCTCTACATTTAATTGATGTTTTGCGCAAAATGATAGGAATGTCCTCGGTACTTCTCATGCCTTGGGATCTTTTTTATGGATATCACATTATGCCAGAAAGCATAATTCAGGATCTACCAGTGATCTGCTTTTTAAACTTTTATATGTTGCCTTTAGACTTTTATATTCTTGGCCGTCCACCAGAAGGCACAGGCTTCCCCAGAGAGCATTGATTTAAACTTCGCCACGCTGCGCTTCGCAAGGTAAGCAGCCCTCCACCCCACACCAAATATCCCGCGCATATGTAATAAAAGGCCTGCCAGTCCCGCTTGAGAGGCTCCTCGCCTTTCCTCTGATAATACCGGTACCGGTACCGGTAAGAAAGGGGGCAAGAGGTCAAAGAGCTCAGACTATTCTCAGTTCTTCCAAAGGCCCCGTCTCCCATTTTGAGAAGGAGGCGCACGTCTCACGCTTCTATCGATAACATGGGTGCGAGTGGATCTCCCATCGGAGATGGCTGCATCTGATGGTAAGTTGGAGTTGATTCGATCGAAAAATGCAACCATGGGTTGCATCTTGGGAGTTGGTAAATAGCATAAGATAGAGCTTCAAACCTCGATTTCTTCTTTCTTCACCCACCCACGCTCTTTTCGTCTTTCTTTAATTCAATCCTTTTAGTCACTATTCCGAATCTTTCAAAATGAAGACTTCCAGCTCAGTAGTAGCAGCTCTTGCTGCTCAAGCCTGTGGTGTTTTCGCTGAGAGCTGTTACTCTTTCCCTGGCGATGCATCATGGCCCTCTGAAGCAAGTTGGGCAACTCTCAACACCACCACCGGTGGAAAGTTGATTGCTACCTCGCCAATTGGATCGCCTTGTCACGACCCAACCTACGATGAGGCAGCTTGTACGGCTCTTCAGAATTCATGGACAGACCCTGGTACACAGTAAGGCCATTGAATACTCTGCCATCATATAACATGTGTACTGACCGAAATAGCTTGCCATCTTCGTCTTCCGTTATGCAAGCTTTCTTCGCAAACCAAAGTTGTGACCCCTTCACCCCACGAGAACAGCCGTGTCTGCTTGGAAACTATGCCAGATATGCAATCGATGTTACAACCGTGGATGATATCAAGGCCGGTTTAAGCTTCGCGCAAGAAAACAATGTCAGATTCCTGGTCCGCAATACCGGGCATGAGTAAGCTTTGAACAAGTCTGCTAGCTGTATAGATGCTAACGAGGTTACAGTTTCCTCGGAAGATCTACTGGCGCTGGGGCCTTATCCGTCTGGACTCACAACTTGAAGGATATTGACTTTATTTCCGACTACGCCGATGAGTTCTATCAAGGAACTGCCGTCAAGGTCGGAGCCGGTGTTTTGGGATATGAGTTGATCGAAGCTTCTGCCAAGGTAGGAAGGATTGCTTTGAGTGGGGAGTGCCCCACGGTGGGCGTTGCTGGAGGTAAGTTTACAATAAACCTACTCGTAATATTCAATGAAAGCCACAAGCTCACAGAAATTCCAGGATACACTGCCGGCGGAGGTCACAGCGCTTTATCTACCAACTTCGGTCTCGCTGCAGACCAAACACTTAGCTTCGAGGTCGTCACCGCTGCAGGTGATCTCGTCACCGCTTCTCGTACCGAAAACTCTGATCTTTACTGGGCAATGAGTGGTGGTGGCGTCGGTTATGGAATTGTAGTTTCACTTACCGTCAAAACCTATCCTGATGCCCCAGTGGGAGGCGGTACTCTTCAGTTCGCTTCCTCGTATACTACTCCGGACAAGTTCTACGAAGCTATCTCTACTTTCCATGAACTTCTCCCAGCAATGATTGACAACGGTACTATGGTTGTCTTCTACTTCAGCAGTGCCTTCTTTGTCATCAACCCAATTACCGCTTACAACCAAACTTCAGCCCAAATTGAAGCCATTCTCGCGCCATTTGTTGCCAAATTAACGGAGCTCGCCATCCCCTACAGCCACTCTTACTCCGAATCTCCATCATACAGAGAACACTACAACACCTACATGGGCCCTCTCCCAAACGGAAACATTCTCGTCGAGGAATACCAATTTGCCAGTCGTCTCATTCCTCGTGACGTTATCGAGACCAACAACGCTCAAGTTCAGGTTGCCCTCCGCAATATTACCGAGCATGGTGTTTTGCTCCTCGGTGTCGCCACTGATGTCTCCTCTCCAGGAAACGTTGATAACGCCGTCCTCCCAGCATGGAGGAATGCCCTTGTTCACGCCACATTGACCCTGTCATGGAACTCTTCTGCCACAGCTTGGGAGGCTATGATTGCTGACCAAGTTGCTTTGACCAACCATCTCACCCCTCAACTTACTGCCTTGACTCCAGGAAGTGGATCATACATGAATGAAGCCGATTTCAACCAGCCAGATTTCCAGGATGCTTTCTTTGGCGCCAACTATGACGCTCTGCTTAAAATTAAGCAGAAGTGGGATCCAAACTCGGTTTTCTACGCCGTTGCCACTGTCGGCAGTGAGATTTGGAGCTTCACTAAGGAGGGACGTATGTGCAGATCTTAAGATTGCCCTGTCTGTGTAATGAAAACAATAACCCGCCTGAAATTTTGTATGATGACGCGTTATTTAGTATATAAGACGATTACAATGTATATAAAAACCAAATACAGAAATAATATATGTATGAATTTTAGGTGCGTGACACAACGAAAGCATCACGTGATCACCTCATGATTCTGCCCTTGTGATTGCCAAAGCAGGCTCCCGGTGGACAAGAAAAGTGGCAGAGAGGCAGAGATTCATTTTTTGAACTATTAGCGTAACTTGATTCTAAGTACTAAAATGTTAAAATATCTAGAACAATTACCGGTACCTTTATTGTGCTATCGTTTTCGATAAATCACTTTAATTGTTCTAAATAACAAATATAATATAATAGTTTTTAGTTAAGTTAGGACAAGATAAAAGAGGTCTCTGCCACTTTTCTTGTCCACCGGGAGGCAGGATAAAAACAATCATAATGATTACTGATATAATCAAGAACGCAAATGAAACTCCCAAGAAACAAAGGAAAAGTATATAAATGAGAAACTTCGAACAACAGCGACTTAAGAAACAACTCCTTGCTTCCTCCCCTTCACATTAGCAATTTTCTTAATGGACTTCCACATCCCACCCTTCACTTTCTTTTGCTTTTCACCGCTTGCACTATTAGCAACTTCACTCTCCACGATCCTCTCAACCTCTCCATCACTGTCCCTAGCCAAGAGCCACAACTGCTCCATCAACACTGGATGATTGACCAAATCCTCCAACTTGATCTTGAATCCCTCTCCCTCCAAGAATCCCGCTAACTGCGCGAGACCCATAATATCACCTCCCAACCCAAAGAAAGAACTCTCGGAGTCGATACTCTTCTCTTCACCAAGAATTTGCCGCCATCCGCGCGTAAGCATGTCAGAGTAGAGGAGGAGATGTTTACGATTCAAGGTATCGAGGGAGCGAGACATGCGACGAGCTGAGAGGGCTGAAGGATCTTCTGGCAGGTTTCGAGGGAGTCTATTGAGTTCGGAGGGGTCGGGCAGGATAGTACTTGGATTCTGCGAGAACAAAGTGGTTTTCTCGCAGAGAGTATTGAAGATATCTTCTGTGGTTGATTTGGTCATGTGAATGTTTGGGAGGGCGAACGTGAGCATTATCTCTATCTCTTCTGTCCCGTGAGGAATTGACAGAATAGAGAAATCTGCAAAGTCATCTTGGGAGCCAACTCCTCCAAATGAGTACTTGTTGTTTCCAAGTGAGAGCGAGGGGGTAAGCTGGATATTTTGATGCTGACAAGTTGTGCTGAAATTCGTCCAGTTCTCCCACGAAGTACAATGCTTGATGATCTCACGAAATCCGAGAGATTCGTAGGCCATGTTTGAGGTTTGTTGGTCTTGGAGATGTTTCAACAGATCCAGAGCTGTCCAGCCGGCTTGGAATTTGGCCCGTACTGGATTGGTATTGACACAGGGGCCCACGATGTTCTCAATCCCGGATATGGAGCCATTCCTGCCGCTAATGACGTTTCCAAATATGACATCGGAGCTTGCAGACAGCTCAGCGAGAGTTAGAGACCATGCTGCTTTGACGATTGTGGCAGCCGTTATACCTTCGTGAGACAGCGAGGCTGCTTTGACAATTCTTCTTAGCATCGTTGGTGGTTCGGGCCCTCGACTGTAATTTGGCCCTCTTCGGTGAACCAATTCCGTCATCTTTGAACCTTCCAGTAGCCCTTTCCAGTACTCATAGTGTTCGCTAGTAGTTTTGCCTACCGCAGATCGAACATAAGAAGAGAACGAGGGAGTTTGAGGGATCATTTCGCCATGGTATGCTGATCTCAATGCGTCTACAATTCGAGGTAAACACACACCGTCATATTGAGCATGAGAGAGCCGTATAATGATACGATGGTTATCCGAGTTCCTGAGTTTTGCGACTGTAAATCGGAGGTAAGATTCTCCAAGTTTAGGGCCTGAGACCCGATCTCTTTGTTGAAGCTCAGAGGTAAACGCCTCAAGATTATCTGTCACCTCAACATTAAATACCGGATTGAGATTTCGAAGGACAACTTGGAAGAATCGGCTGTTGTAAGGAACGAAAACAGTGCGTAGAATATCGAAGGCACCGACGACTTGATTGATACTTTGTCTTAACCGCTTGAGATCCACTGTTCCACTCCCTTCAAGGAAGAAGTAGTTCAACAACCACCTGGATTCAAGTAAACTCCCAGTAACCGATAGAGCTTGGAAATCTGTCGCGGGAAGGACATCGATGATGCCACCTCGGAAGAGCTTGATCTGGGGGCACACATTTTCTTGAAGAAATGAGTCAACATCTGTTTGCTCTAGGAGAGAGAAGTTTTGATATAGCATGCTAGATTTCCTTCTGTGGCTGCTCTCCCTTCTTTCGTTGGGCCTGGGTGCTTTATCTGTGGATGAATTGATCATCCGAGTGACCTTGACCATCTCTTCAAATACCGGACATCGAAAGATGTTGGCGACGCTCAGTGAGAGGCCAACATCCCTAGCACTGCCAACTAATTGCATCGCAACGATCGAGTCTGCTCCGAGTGTGAAAAACGAATCTGTACTTTTGATCGATGTTTCGGGAATTCGGAGATATTCGCTCCACAGGGTGAGCAGTTTCTGTGCTATCGGACTTGCTGGCGTTGAAGCAGCGATTGAGATTGATCTTTTCTTAGGCGCCCTCTCGGTCTGATTGTCAAATGAAAAGTCCGCCATTGATCGAGGAAGGCTTGAGGCAGCTGCTGTTTCCGCGATTTGTCGATTGACAAGGCTTGTGATATCAGGGATGTTGTGGGCGTTGTTGGAGTTGAACATCTGCCCAAGGATTTCTGTCACGCACTCTTTGATAATCATCCGGATTTGCGCTTCTTGTACCGGAGATCTTTGATCCGTGAGTACAGGTTGTTGAGGCTCTTTCAGTAGTATGATATCTGCCACTGATTGTTTTGGATTGCTGACGATGCTGTCTAGCACTTTGGCCAAAGCACCCACCAGAATGTTAGCCTGGTCACTTGAGAGAATATCAGACCAGTATCTCAGTGCAGCACCTTCTTCATTCTGGGCAATGCCAATGTTAAGAGTGATTGCATACTACAACATGTTAGCATCATTCTTATCGAAATGTTAGCAGGCCAACTTACCTCATTCGGATCAACAGCGTTTACAGCTGTAAAAGAAATTGAACTCGATTCAGTAGCGGCTGGTGCGCCTACTCCTTGTCCTTGTATAGAGACGGCAGTATTGAAAAGACTGTCCCTTCCAAGGCCCAAGTCATGCTGGATTTTCGCGAGAGAAAAATGTTGATGCCCCAAACTCTCCAGATAATCGCTCTGTACACCTTCGATTACCTCTTCGAAAGTACTTGCATTGCTGAACTTCATTCTCGTTACACTCATGTTCAAGACAGGCCCAAACAGCTCCTGGATACCCTCTACAGCTAGGTTGTCACGACCGGACAAAAGATAGCCCCAGCAGACATCATCTGATTTTGTCCAACTTCTCAAGCACACTGCCCAAGCTGCTTGCATAACGTTGGCGAGAGTGACCTTTTTCTCACTACACAACCTCACAAGCTCCGGAAAGCGCCCAAATTTCAAGTTTACGAACTTAAGTTGTCGCTTGGTTGCCGAATTGTTGTTGTTGTTGAGTGATGGAAAATAGCAAACCCGAGCGTTTTCCAGGTATCTTTTCCAGAACTTTGCACCAACATCGAGGTTTTGGCTTCGAAGATACTTGACATATACGCTATATAGAGGTGCTGGACGATCGGGGAGATTTCCGTTGTAAGCTGCTGCCAAATCGTGAAATAAAACAGGTAAAGACCCGCCATCCATGATTGCATGGTTCATCTCTAGCTTAAAATAAACCTTGCCCATTGAGGTTTGGCAGATGGTGAATTTGTGCGGAAGTGAGACTTGTCCACGCTGTTCGACAGCAGTCGGAGATTCTAGCACTTCAATGGCATCTTTCTCACCGCACGCAATGAGAACACCTTGTTCACCAGCCTGTTTAATGACTACCTGATTGAAAACATCCTCTTTGTAGACACTGTCGACGAATATTGTGCGCAAGGCCGAGTGGCGAGATACAACTTGATTCCATGCTCTGGCTAAGCGTTTAGGATCCACGCGTGATGGATTGGAGACTTCGAAAATGGCATGGAATTTGTAAACTGCGGGGTCTCGAAGTTGACTGAGTAACATTCCTTCCTGCATTTGTGCGCAGGGATATATATCTTCGACTGATTGCGGAGTAATACCAGCAGCTGGCAGTATCTCCTCAAAAATTGTTTGCAGTCCCTCGTATGAGATAGGAAGAAGCGGAAAGTCACTCAAGGTGAATTGAGGCTCCGATCCCATGACTGCGACGCTATTTACCATATGTTCAAGCGTAGTGCGGCACTCCGCAATCCATTCTCGGATGGCTGATTGCTTTTTCATATGGCGATTGAACAGGAAAGAGAATTGGATCTTGTCCTGGATAACGATGGCGGAGATCTCAAACAGGGCCATCCGCGTAGTCTTCTCGCCGACATCAGACATCAATTTGGAGTTTGATTCTCCAGTTGGACCCCTGTAAGACCTGAACAGAGCATCCTTCTGCTCAAGTTGTTGTATACGGCCTAGATAGTTGAATACAATTTCCATTGGTCCTTCGTGTTCCTTGAATTCCTCACGGCCTTCGGAGGTCAGGTAACGATAACAGAAATACGGCCTCCCATTTCCGTCAACCTTTCCCCGAGCATCCTTCATCCTCTTGACAGTTTCTACGATATCACTGTTCTCATCAACAGAACAAAATATCGGGGTGATGGTGGTAAACCATCCCACGGTTCTGGACAGGTCAATCGTAGAATCCCATGGCTCGCGTCCATGACTCTCATTGTGAATCACAGGATTCGATCGATCGAAAAAGACAGCGCTGAAAGACTGAGAGATAGCAGAAAGAAGCAAATCCACTGGTTCCGTTCGAAGCGGTTTGTTGCAATCTCCCAGTATAGATCTTGTCACCGTCTCACTCAGCCGAAAAGTTTCGCATTCTGTGTCACCGTATGTGTTGTGACTGATTTGATCGTCTAGCCAGTAGGCGACGTTTGGAGGCGGTATGCGAAATGGCAATTTACCCATCGCCAAATGCTTCTGAGCATGCATTGATTGCATTGCACACCAGCTTTGGAAAGACAAAGGCTTACTCATGGACAAGGATCCAGTGATAAGGATTTCTTCAAGATCCTGCAAGATTATACTATGAGAGGATTGCAGTCAGTATCAAGATGCACAAGAATAGTGTGGGGTACTTGGCCATTATTCTGGACACCCGTTAAGAACCTATTGTGCTAGAATTTCTAGAACAATAAAACTAATTGTCCCAAATCATATAGGTTAACGAAAATATGCTGATTCCAATTATTCCAAATGGCTCGTACAATTATTTTCATTGTCCGAGGCTTTTGGAGTAAAAAGTTTCAATTATTCAAATGGCTCGCATAATTATTTTCATTATGCGAAGCTTTTGAGATAATGTCATTGATATAGGTGTGTTCAGAGTAATGACCGTGTCTATTATAGAACTTAGATGTGACTTACCGCCATGAGACCATATCTACAGCAAAATGGGAGATGGTCATGAAAATAATCTGGTTGTGTCTTTCAGGAATATTAAAGACGTCAACAGCAAAAAGTGGTCCGTTGATGATGTCGAGACAGCTTTGACTATCATTGATGCGTGCTGGAATTTCGGCTTCGTCGCTTAGATTGGCTTCCAAGAAGCGGTAAGAACTGGAAGGGGTTTCGACAATACGTTGGTGCCAAATGCCGCGAGATTCGGTAAAACGTGACCTGAGCATGGAGTGTTGAACCACGAGCATCTCGACTGCTCTCTTCAATTCGGCTGCCGGGATGCTTCTAGTGATTTCTAATAAGAAACTTTGATTGAAGTGTGTTCCGGACTTTCTGTTCACATTGGGCTGACTTGCGATGTAGGCTTGTTGAATGGGTGATAAATCGAAAGCTTGGTCAAGCTTCTCCTCCTGGTATACTGCTTTTCCAGCTGACACAAGTTTTCCAGCAAGTTCGAACAATGACTTGCTTCGTAGGATGTCAGGAAGAGTACACTGTAAATTATACTTCTTCCGACAAAGCGCCATAACACCCATCGCAGTTATACTATCGCCTCCTGCTCCCATAAAGGAGTCTTCCATTACAACTCGTGAGATGGGAAGATTCAGGACATGCGCAACCGCTTCTTGCAACAATTTATTAGTACCGGTGACAGGTTTTGTTTCGGAATCTCCAGCTCCCGCTCCGAGAGCGATGGCGTATGTTTCTGGTTCGATTTCCTCCACCCAACGTTGTACCAAGGCCCTTTCAAGCTTCGACGAGATGGAGAGTGGAATAGCCTCAAGGACCAACCAAGTCGAGGGAACCATGTAGGGAGGTAAAACAGTTGACAATCCTTCCTCAGCCAGTTTTGTTGTTTCCCGTGCAATCCTTGCCCTCTCTCCACCTTGCACAAGCTGGCAAGTCTGAGTAAGAATCGAAGAGTCGATCAATTCATTGAGGGAAACCACAGCAACCAGTCTTTTGCGTAATATTCCCGTTTTTGGGACAACCACAAGCCCGTGACGTATATGGGCATCTTTATCAAGCGTGTGTTCGATTTCACCAAGCTCAATTCGTTGTCCTCGAATCTTCACTTGATGGTCTTTTCGTCCAATGAAAATAATGGAGCCGTCAGGAGCGTATTTGACGAGATCCCCAGTCTTATAGATGATCACACGTCCTAACCCTAACCCGGGCCAAATCGCTGTGACAAAAGCCTCAGAAGTCTTCTGAGCATTGTTCAGGTAACCTCGTGAAAGAATAGATCCTTCGATACACAATTCTCCAATAGAAGACAGGGGAGCAAGACGATTATGATCATGAGGGTCTGTGATCCACGATCGGGCGGCTGGGAATGTGTTCCCAATGTTAACAGGATCTCGAAGATCCACGTTGACTGTAGCAAGAATGCAACTTTCTGTTGGTCCGTACACATTCATGAGTGTGACCTTGTGGCCCCATTTGAGGACAGTTTCTGTCGTCATGGCTTCTCCGCCACATACAAGAGTCTTCAGAGTCGGGACACGTTCCGGGTCAATGACATTCGCCAATGAAGGGGTCATGAACAGCCACGTGGCTTTAAAATGATTGATGGAATCAATCATAAAGTTCAATCGTTGTTCTTCGGATGGTATACACAGAGTGGCTGTGGAAAAGGAGTCAGTATTGTTACTTCCAAAAGAACCTGTTGAAGAATCAACTGAGAGAATACATACCCCCAAACGTAAGAGCACCAAAGATCTCCATGATGGACGCGTCGAAAGCAAGACTTGCAAAATGAAAGATTCTAGTGTCGGGACCAATCATTATTTTCTCTCGCCACGACCAAATAGAGGTCGAAGCTGCCTTGTGATCAAGAACCACACCTTTTGGCTTCCCTGTGGACCCTGAAGTAAATATGACATAACACGGGCTATCGCTTGAAGCGAGAGAAGGTGATTTGTCAGGTAATTTGTTGATCCTCTTAATGGTTTGCTCATCAATGATAGCAGTTTCGATGCCATCAAACTGATCGCCATAATCTGCAGAACACAATATCAATTGGGCTTCGATCTCCTTAATAATTCCTTCTTGGCGTGACAACGGAGACTTGGGATCCAATGGCACGTAGGTTGCACCTGCCATTAGAATACCTAGGATGGAAACAATGACCCATTTTGATCTATCCATACATATGGGAACGAAAGACTCTTGGCGGACTCCCAAGCTCACAAGATATTGTGCTAATTGACTCGCATGGTCCCGAAGTTCACTATATGTCATATCACCGTCCCATGAAGACACGGCAATGGCATGTGGCTGAGAAATTGCGTGTTGTTCGAACGCACGATGAAGACAGCGATCAGTGACCTCAAGCTGGTCTATGTTCCAGCTCTTGACTAGTTCCATGTCATGGCTACTGAATGTTTGGATATCTCCAACGGTAGATTCCAAGCCTACCGATGGTGAGATGAGTTGCTGAAGGATGCCATCCAATTGAAGTATCATTCTTTCCACATCCCAGCTTGGCAGGATCTCTTTGTCGTATATAGCAGTGATATTGATTTCACTGCTTCCTACATGACACTCAAGCATAAGTGCGTAAGTAGAAAAGTTGGATTGTAAAAATCCATCACTATATGGTCTCCAAAGCCCTGGTTCTGATATCTTGTCCGTTGGTTGAATGACCAAAAGATTATTGAAGTTACAGGCAATAGCGGTATCCGTATCGAGGGTTTTTATTCGTTGTAAGCCAGCGTGTTGATATGGGATGACATCAGTTGCTATTTTCTGGACATTTTGGAGGAAAGTTGCGAGATTAGCCTGCTTGTCGATTTTGATCCTTGTGGGAACAATTACAATAGTCGGAGCAATAACCTCTTCAATCCCATCCATTGGAATATCACGGCCAGCTAGGACCTCTCCAAAAACTACGTCCTCCGACCCCGAGTGAGCTGACACAAGCAGGGACCAAGCGGCACGAATAATAGATGACATCGTCGTATCATGATTAATTGCTTTGACGGGCATTTTAGTTGAATGAGAGAAAGCCTCAATTTGTCGGACACGATCAGAATCTACCAGCTGGTGCGGAAATTGTAAGGGAGATGCTCCCGCAAGGGTAGATTTCCAGAAGTTATCAGATGCTTCCTGGTCGATTTCAGACAAGTATCTGATGAATGAAGAGTAAGGGGTAGTAGGTAAAGTCGCCAGGCTGTCAAGGTATGCTGATTCTATCAATCCGAAGACCATTGGGAGACTCCAGCCATCGTACAAACTGTGATGTAAAGACATAACAAAATATTGGACATTGGCATTCTCCGGCTTGACTATTGTGTAACTTGAGAGAGGTGCACCATTAAAAGCTGGGATATTCATGTTGTGGTCTCTGGCATCCGAAATGCTGGCTGCAGTCTGCCACACCATGTCATCTGTTCTGAGCACAACTTGCATGAACTTGGAAGACTTCATATGGACAACGCGGGTGCGCAGAATATCCACTGCCTCGATAACCTTCTGGCAAGCGATTTTGAACTTTTGTATATCAACATCGACCGACAATTCGAAGGTGTGATGCGCAATGTAAGCGCCAGAATCTTTCATGGCAAGAGTTATAAGAGCTTCTTGGAGAGGACTGCAAGGGTAGACATCAACCACGAGAGACTTGTTAACGCGGCATTCGTTGGCCACTTCATCAAGCAATTCATTTTTTGGGGTGTTACCGAGTAACGTGAATGGCTCAGGCGCGGCCCTGGTGTGTTCCTGCAAGCTCCCAGATACAGAAGCACAATGTGCGGCTAATTTGGCGAGTGTTGGCATACGGAATATATCTGCCACAGTGACCCTGACCCCAACACCTTCCTCGCGAGCAGCTACTGCGAGCTTCATAGCTGCAATTGAATCGCCTCCAAGCCGGAAAAAGCTTGAATCAGCACCGATGGACGTAACTGATACACCAGGAAGCACGCTCGCCCATAGCGATTGCAACTTCTTTTCCATTGCTGTACTTGGGGCTCGGGAGTTATGTCCGCTTGCAAGTCGATAAGCTACCAGTAACTCACTGGGCATACTTGATACAATATTTCGAAGCTTACTCCTATCTAGTTTCCGTGAAGAGCGAGTGAGAGGGAGGTGGCTAAGCGGGAGGAACACAGATGGGATCATGTATGCCGGTAATTTGCTTGCGATCGAAGAATCTAGAGTCCTACAAAGTGATAGAATATCATCGGACATCTCCAATAGAATATCTGTTGATGCCATCTGAGGGAGGATCGTATTCGTGGGGCAGAAGAAGAGTGCAATGGCACTAGTCCCGCCCTTGGGTGAGACCAAGTCAACAACAAGATCCATATAAGCGAACGGTCCGAGTTGTTTAACATGGTACTCTATCTCAGATATCTCGACTCTTTGGCCATTAATTTTGACTTGAGAATCTTTGCGGGATATGAATATCAATGAGCCGTCGGAGTTATATCGAACAAGATCTCCGCTCTTGTAGCACTGTTCTCGAGGTGCCTCAAGCCAAGGTGGACAATCAATGAAAGCTTGTTTTGTTGCGACCGGATTGTTGAGATAACCTCTCCCGCAACCTCTGGTTTCAATAACAAGCTCTCCAATGGCTCCTATAGGGGTAAGGATATGGTGATTATCGGGATCCACTACCCAGGTTCTGCCAGTGACAGCCTTTCCAATATTCATAGGACTAGTCTCAATTTCTTCGCCGTCATCTCCTAGGAGCAAGCGGGCTGTTGCACAGATTGTCGTTTCACTTGGTCCATATCCATTTATCACAGCCAATTTCCCCTTCCATTTCAACAAATCAGCAGGTCCAACAGCTTCTCCTCCCAAAACCAAGGTTCTAAGACTAGGCATTGAATCTGGGATGAAAGTGCTTGCCAGAGACGGAGTTGAGAACATCCAATTAACTGACATCCGCTCCATTGCTCCTGCGATGTCGTTCATACGTTCGTTGTCGGATGGAATGCAAATGAGTCCTCCCACAATTAAAGTGGTAAGAATCTCCTGGATACCCGCATCGAAAGTAAGGCTTGCAAAATGGAAGACTCTTGTATTCTGGTTCATACGCTGGGCCTTCGCATGATTAACAGCACTAGTGCAAAATGCTCCATGCTCGATAATTGTGCCTTTGGGAACACCTGATGTCCCTGATGTGAAGAAGACCAGTGCAGCATGATCGGGTGAAACAATTGGCAGCTTGGAAACAACCGTACCGTGATAGTTGGTCACAGTAGTAGCATCCACCGGTAGTACTCTTTCGACGATTCCAGCGAACTTGTTTTGGTATTGTGGAGAACACAGTACAAGCTTAGCAGAAACGCCATTGATGATATGTTGCAGTCGAGTTTTCGGATGAGACGCATCGAGTGGAACAAACGCCCCGCCGGCCATCAGTATAGCCATTATCCCAACCACACTCCATACCCCTTTCTCAAAGGATATTGGAACGTAGATTTCTGGCCCGACTCCAGCCTCAACTAGATCAACAGCAAGACTTGTCGCCAATGCACTCAACTCAGCATAGGTAAGCGAGCAATCATAAGCGCAGACCGCTTGTGCCGCAGGTCGCAAATTTTGCTGCTGCAGAATCATCTCGTGGACCGGTCGCTCAATTCGCTCAGGCAATGTGCTGTTCCAGGTCAATATCTGTTGGCGATCCTGGCTACTCAGTATATCAAGGTCTTTAATAAGGCCTGTGTTAGTTGAAGACACTATCTGATTTAAAATGTGCTCAAATGTCTTTGCCATGTTTTGTGCCATATCTTTCGATAAAGTGTCTGTCCAGTAATGAAAGCCAACCCCAAGTGTAGAATCAGTGGCTGTGGCATTCACTGCCAAGTATTCCGATGGGTCATTAGCCTCGATAATGTCAAATTCCAAGGCCTGATCATCTTTTTTACCATCAGGACTAGCTTGCTTCTGAAAAGTGAACGCAGTATTAAACAACGAAATTCCAGAAAGCGACAACTCATGCTGGATCTCGGCAAGTGAGCAATTTTGGAACTCCATTGCGTCCCCAAAATCCTTTTGTATCTTTTCAAGTGCCTGAGATACAGTATTTGTAGCTGAAAAGTTGATACGACAGATAAGTGTGTTGATAAAGGCCCCCACCGCATTTTCAAGACCGGGAATAGGGGCATCTCGACCGGAGGTCAAATAGCCGAAAACAACTTCATCAGAGCCAGTGTATACTCGAAGCAACATTCCCCAAGCAAGCTGTAAGACGTTCGACAAAGTAAGACCCTGTTTAGCGCAGAAAGTCTGTAGTGGTGATATTTCTATGTATAGGTATTCGCACTCGTGACGATTCTGTCCGCTGAAGCCATCATTCAGTGCGGACAGATGGCAAGGTTGAATACCTTCCAGGTATGATTTCCAGTACTTGAGGCCATTATCCGAAGTATTTGAAATATGAGCAATATAATCGCTGTACAGGGGTGCCGGCTGCAAACTGGTTTGAAGACCATTTGAAACCTTGCTTTGATATATCTCGGAAAGATCTCTGAACAGAATTGGAAAGGAGCTCCCATCGGAAATTGCGTGGCTAATCTCGAGCTTGCACACTATTCTGCTGGTACTTGTGCTGCAAATAGTCAATCTGTGAGGCGGTTCAAGTTCCGCGTATTCATGAGGCGCTTGTTTGGCGAGGATGGTCACTTCATCATTCGTGGAGACAAGATGAACGACACTGGCACGATGCGATCGAAGCACAACTTGGCCTATTTCGCCGTCCTGACACACTCCATCGACAAACACTACCCTCAATGACTGATGTCTTCCAACGACGTCTTGCCAAGACTCTGCAAAGACAGCTGGATCAACGACCCCCACACCTCTAACAGAGAGGACTTCGAAGACGAACTCGCAGTTGTAGAGATCGGGATTCTTTTGCTGTGAAATCAATATTCCTTGTTGCATTGGTGACAAGGGGTATGCGTCTTCGATAGACTCCAATGACTCGAGTTTCAATCGCGGGAGTATCTTGGACAATCTCTCAATGCCACCAAATGACAGTGGAAGAAGGGGGAATTCGCTTAACGTCTTTTGGGGCTCCAGATTCAAGAGAGATATAGCAGCCTCCTCAAGCGATGAGCGACACTTCGCAACCAAATTGCGCAAGAGGCTTTGGTGTTTCATCTGCTTGTTGTATCCCACACTTATTTGAAGCTTACCAAACGACACACCAACGGAAACGTCGAGAAGTGAAAATCGGGCTGTTTGTAGCCCAATATCAGACTCAGTGCTGTTGACTTCATGGAAAGGCTGAAGTATTGTATCCTTTCTTTCAAGTTGCTGTAACTTTCCAAGATAATTGAATGCGACCTCCATTGAAGGGTGTTCCTGCTCGGTGGTTGCAGAGACCTGACGAGCAAAGTGCTCTCTTCCCTTGTCTGCAAATCGTCCGCGAAGCTCCTTAACCCATCTGATTACTTCAACCAATGAAACTTCGCCGTTGACGGTTGTAGGCATAAATAGGGGCGTAATAGTAGTAAACCACCCAACTGTTCTGGATATATCGATACCAGAACCTGCCCAAGGCTCTCGACCATGGCCTTCATTGTACACCGTTGGTGTCTCTGATCGATCAGTCAGAACGGAACGTAGAGAGTATAACACCACAGCAAGGAAAACATCAACAGGCTCTGTATTCATAGAGACATGGCAACCTTCGAGGAGTAGTGTCGACATTCTTTCGTCGAGTTCGAACGATTTCGTAATAACATCTGCATACGTATTCGATTTATTTTCCATTCCCCAGTAAGCAAAATCGGCTACAGGGACATTGGCAGGAGTAAAGGCGGACTTTATTAGAGGCTGTGAGGTGTGTTCTGCTTGCAGGCGGCACCATGTTTGAAATGAAAGTGCACTCATCACCTCAAACTGGTTTGAGATGAGCATGTCTTCAAGGTCCTGGATGATAACTCGCCACGACACCACGTCGATGCACAGATGATGAGCAAGAAGTGAAAGGACCTGTTTGTCCCCAAGGTCGAATAGATTCACAGAGAACGTTGGTCCGTTTTGGACATCCAGTTCTTCCTGGCTCTGCTGAACCAACTTTGCAACAGACTCGGCTTCGGTTTCTTTGCAATTGAAGCGATAAGTATTGGACGCATGAGAGATGATCTTCTGGTGCCAAGTGTCGTTCTGAAGGATGAATCGTGCTCTAAGCATTGGATGTGTTTTCACAATCGTATCAATAGCACGTCTGACCACATCGACTTCAATCCTTTTCGAAAGACTGAAGATCGTGCTTTGATTGAAGTGGGTTTTTTCGTTACCAACAGACTTGAAATAGAGCTTTTGCATAGGAGAGAGTTCAAATTCTATATTCTCTTCCTCCTGGGCAAATGAACGTGTCTGTGGTAAAGTGTCGACACGAGTTGCAAGGTCCTTTATCGATTTACTTTGCAGTATATCCTTGACAGATATGCCTATATCTTTTGCTTGGCATCGCGAATGTACTTGCATAGCAGTTATGCTGTCTCCACCGAGGTGTAGAAAGGATTTGTGAAGCCCAATTTTCTCCGGTGGTAAATTGAGGGTTTCCCCCAAGATTTTCCGCAAAGACAACTCTAGTTCTGAGCCATTCATCTCTTCCTCTTGTGCTTCTACTGCAGAAATGAGACGGTAAACCTCGGTGCTCATCGATTCAACCCACTGGAGAGATTGTCGTCGATCAAGTTTTCCCGATGAAAGAAATGGAATACAGCTTGTGACAATCCAGCTTGTTGGCACCATATAGGGAGGCAAATTCGAACACATATGTTCTCGGATGGCAAACAGTTCGGCTGAGCACTCATTGGGGTCGACAATATTGAAAGATCCACTTCTCAGCTGTGGGACTGTAGCCTCCCACTCCAACGAAATCATTGCCACTAGACGAGAGCTGAGCGGTCCATTTGAAGGAACCATTGCGAGGGCATACTTGATACTGGATTGAATGTTCAAGAAATGTTCGACCTCGCCAAGCTCAAGGCGTTGGCCATGGACTTTCTTCTGTGTATCTTTGCGTTTGAAGAAGAGTAGGGACCCATCTGAGTCCATTCGAACCAAATCACCCGTCTTATAAAACTTTCTCTTAGCATTTAGAGAATTCGCGACGTCAGGGATTGACCATAGAGGATTTTCGATGAAAGCAGCTGCTGTTTTACTTTCATCGTTTAGATATCCTCGGGCTAGCGGACCTTCGATAAGAAGCTCGCCCACAGAGCCAAGGGGAGCTAACCGATTGTGGTTATTTGCGTCAGCAACCCATAACCGAGAACCAGTTGCGAATCCGATATTCGTGGGGTTGGAATTGACAGTCATGTTGTTTCTGCAGGAGGTAGCTATTGCTGCTTCCGATGGGCCATAAGCCGAGATGAGATTGACATGATTTGACCACCGTTCGATATCGCCTGGAGACATACTCTCGCCACCTAGAGCAAGGGTTCGGAGACTAGGTACAGCCAGTGGAGAGATAGTTTTACTCATTGTCGGTGTCATGGCTGTCCACGTAATGCTATACGATTCAATGAATTTCTCAATACTGTTCATTCGCTCATGCTCTGAGGGAACCTGAAATATCGAATTAGTAACCTTCCGAGTGGTCCCCAGTTACAGAAGGACTTTTCATGCGAAAAAGTCGCAACTTACACAGATTGTGGCTCCAATGGTCAAAGATGTCAGTATCTCCAATAGAGATACATCAAAGGTGTAATTAGCGAATTGCAACACCCTAGACGTGGATTCTAAGCATAACGCAGGGCCATGAGCTGCGGCGCTCGTACAAAACGCTTCATGATCGATAATTGTTCCCCTTTGATAGTAATTAGCCCATAAATCCACCATTCAGGTCTAGATAGATCATTATGGGAGTGCATCTTAAGAATTCAATGATTCCAATCACGCCAGACTACTGGATTAATTGATTTCACCACCCAGTCTACATTTGCCACTCTTCATGTCCATTCAGAACTTACTTTGGCTTACCAGTACTTCCACTGGTGAAAATGCAATATGCGGGGCTGCTGGGTGAAACCTTTGGCAAACCGATATTGGATGGTCCTAGGCTTTCGATTGTCCCTTGGTCGGTGATTATTATATTGTCAACAAGACCTTTGCATAAATCTTTTTGGCTCTCAGAGCAAAGAATAAGATCGGACTTTGTATCGTTAAGAATATCGCGAAGTCGGGCTATGGGGGCAGTGTGATCCAGCGGAACAAATGCCTTGCCTGATTTCATAACTGTGGACGAGCTTAAAGTTAGCATTCCTAATTTCAATGAGGACTCGGAGTCGTTAAACGAGACGTCGTTAAGCGAGACAAGAGAGAGGGCACAATGCCTTAATAGTAACCAGTGTCGTATCTCTCAAAGACTCGAAGATGGAAATTTCAATTTGGAGGGTACTTACTTGCGAGCATAGCTATAATGGCGAATGCTGACTTCTCGAAACATACAGGAATAATCTCGCATTGTGGATTGAGTTCCACGATATACTGCGCAAGACGTGTAGAGACCCGTTCGAGTTCTTGGTATGTAAAAGTCCCATCGTGAGAGAGAATAGCTGCTTTGTCCACTGGTTGAAGGCCGACCTGTAACTCAAAAATATCATGTACGCAGTTGTGGCTCCATTCGAGTGGTTTGCTATTCCAGCCATGGATAGTCGCTCGGTCCTGCAGATTCATAAGTGAAATCTGTCCAATCTCTTCCTCCATCATGACATTTGAGTTCAGTCGTTGAAGGAGAAACTCAAATTCGCCCACAACTCGATCGACTAACCAATCACTAATCACCTTCTGGTCATAGTGAACCTCGATTTCGACGGTTTCTCCGACTATTTGACAAATTATGGTCAGAGGATAGGAGGAAAAAGTATCATGTGCCGTTCCACTGCTCTCCAAGGTACAGAGATCTGACGACTCATTGGTTGTTGTGGAGATGACGAGCAAATTCTGGAAATCGCATGCAATAGCAGTATCCCGATTGAGACGTTTAATACTCTGCAGACCAGCATGCTGGAATGGAAGTACTGCCGAAGATTTAACTTGGACCTCCGCCAAGAATTGTTCAACAGAGTTTCTGGGATCAATTTTTACTCGCATGGGGACAGTCACAAGTGTTGGACCTGAAAGATAGTTAGCGGTGTATGTTGCTATAGTGTGAAGCGAATTAGATGGATTGCTTGAGTTTACCAGTCATGTGATCGGTCATGTGATCCAAACGTCCTGTCAGATTCTCGCCAAAGATAACATCTTCTGGGCTTCCGGAGTAAACTGACATGGTCACGGCCCATGCTGCTCGAATTGTGGAGGGAATGGTGATGCTAGAGCCAGTAACTCGGGGCATTGAGACGACAAGCTTAGTTATCCTACTGGTAGCTTGGACGTTATATGTAGGGCTTGGTAACGCAGGGAAAGCTGTCGCCGCTATCTCTGATAGATTTCGTTCCCAGAATTTGTTAGATTCAGTGACATCTACATTTAAAAGGTAATTAATAAATCTCGAGTAGGGGATACTGGTAGGGACAACTGCGTCGATATTGTGATAACAGGTTTTGAGCTTTCCAAACAAGAGCGGGAGAGACCATCCATCGTAGAGAGCATGGTGGGCCGTGAACACAAAGCGAGGCTCGCTTGTACTTTCGCCAATAAGCGAGAATTGGCAAAGAGCTCCACCGTCACGTGATGGTAAATGCCTTGTGTTTTCTGTGAGATCCGTGATGGAAGAGAGACTATTCCACGTGATAGTGTCGTAAAGTACCACTTGGAGAAAGCCGAGTTCTTTAGTATGCACCAGCCTTGTTCTCAGAATGGGTTCGTCGAATACCCGCCTCCATGCCTCCTTGAAAATCCCGATATTAATGGTTTTAGGGAGCCTATATACGTTTTGGGCGACATATGCCCCAGGTATCTTGGCAGTCAATGACATGAGGCCTTCTTGCAATGGGGAAGCAGGATATATATCTTCGACGCGCTCCAAAGGTACGGCGCATATACTGGCGACTTCTGTGAGTACAGCAGTAAGACCCTTTGCAGGGGGCACTAGAGCGAATCGCTCCACGTCCTCCGCGAGTTGATGGGCATTGTCATCAATATCAAGAGCAGACAAATCATTCGCAAAATCCGCCAAAATGGGTTTTTGGAATATGTTCGCAACCGAGATAATCATCCCCTCTTTGCGAGCAGCTACCACAAGCTTCATGCAAGTTAAGCTGTCGCCGCCACTAGAGAAAAAGTTATCATCTGCCCTGATTGATCCAGGTGGCAGATTTAGCACCTTTTCCCAAAGCACCTGAAGTTTCAGCTCCATCGTGGTTGATGGAGCTCGGCTGCTCTTTTTCGCCAGCCTGTATTCAGATACACGCGTTTCCAATAGGGATTCGCACCAGATCCTGAGCTGCCGCCGGTTCAATTTTCCAGAGGGTGTCAATGGCATGGACTTGATAGGTATGAACACAGACGGCACCATATATGGTGGAAGTAACTTGGACAAGGAAGCTTCCAAAGATACGACAATCTCCCGAAGCGACTCTGATAAAGGAAGGAGCTCCTCTTCTTTCAAGGCAGCAGGCGAGGGAGTGGCGCTACATAGGAAGACGGCAAGTGCTTTGATGCCTCCTGTTTTGATCATCTCGACTGATGAAGTCATATCTGAGGGGAGGTTTCTCTTCACATGGTATTCAACTTCTCCTAGCTCCAATCTCTGGCCGTTGAGTTTCACTTGAGTATCTTGGCGGCCTACGTAAGTGAGTGTTTTGTCCGAGTTAAAGCGGCCAAGGTCGCCGGTCTTGTAAAATCGGCGATTCCCTTCAGCCCATGATGGGGCAACAATGAATGAATTCGCAGTCTTGACCGGATCGTTCAAATATTCACGTGCCAATATTGGGCCCTCGATCAAGATTTCACCAATACACCCGATAGGGCTGAGGGCATTGTGGTTGTTTGGATCCACGATCCAATTGGAGAAAGTGGGCCGTCCGACGTTTGTTGGCTCGTTGGTTCTCGTGAGATCGCCATTATAAGTACTGTGCACCGAGCATTCCGACGGGCCATAAAGAGAGCTAGCCAGCTTTCCCCATACTTCGATATTTTCCTTGGTTGTGGCCTCTCCAGCCAAACAAAGTGCTTTGACAGTTGGAACTTCTTCTGGTCGTAGAAGTCCTGCAACAGTTGGTGTGAGATTAAGATGGTTTACGCTCAACCTGTTAATGGCACCAGCCAGGTCGTTGTACCTCTCGTGCTCTGAAGGGACACAGACACAACCACCTCTCGTAAGTGTCGTGAATATTTCTGCAAGAGATACGTCGAAGGTGTATTGTGAGAATTGAAGCACTTCTCAAAGTCAGCATTGCCATATCATTTGGAGTAATGTTGAGAGGATAAGAAGCTATTTTTAGGAGGAGAGATTAAAACATCGGTGCAGTTCAAAAAGCCGGATTAATCGGACTCAATTACTCCATAATACTGGGACAATGTTTCCAATTAATCCAGACAGCCAGGTTGATCGGGATCAATTACTCTATCATGCTGGGCTAATTAAACTCAATACTCTAGACTACTAGGCAAAGTAGACTTAATTGCTCCAGAATGCTAGGTTAATGAGACTCGAATACTCTATCCTGAGCCAGCGTTTATCATATAACGAGGGAGAATGAATATAGATTTTACTCACCTCTCGATTCGGTGTTAATACCTTGGAGAGAGCCAAAAACGTTACTTGAAGACATAAACGCTCTGTGCTCAAGAACCACACCTTTTGGCTTTCCTGTAGAGCCAGAGGTATAGATTACGAAAAATGGGTCCGTTGGTTTCGCTTTGGATCGAATCGAAATGTTCTGGGGTTGCGATAATGATGATAACTGGTCGAGAGAGGACTGGCTTACTTGGACGACATGCGGTACGGTTTCCTCGAACGTTTTAGCAAGCGATGGGGAAGTGAGAATGACTTGCGCGTTCACATCTCGAATTCGATGTTCAAGGGCCGATTTTGGGAACTTCGGGTCGAGGGTGACAGCTGCCGCTCCGCTTTTTAAGGTAGCCATTAAAGCTACCACCGCCCAAGAACTCTTTTCAAAGCATGATACAACAAACTTGCCTGGTCCAGCATCGAGAGAAACAAGTTGAGCGGCCAAAAGGCTGGATGCTTCATCTAGTTCGCCGTAAGTGAAACCTCTGTCCCAAGCGCAAACGGCGGGAGCTTCTGGTCGCTGTCTCGCCTGCTGTTCTATGACTTCGTGCACACATTCGTTGATGGTCTCGTGTGTTGAATCATTCCAGTCCATGAGTTGCTTGTGATGATGCTCGCTTAAAAAGTTGAACGAAGAAAGGGGTATTTCGGCCTGCTGTGGAATGGTACGCAGTATATGGAGGAACGTGCTCCCGATGTTAGAAGCCTGGCCATCCGAGATCTTGTCCGTCCAGTGGGCAAGATCTACCTCTAACAGGTTTTCTTTTGCCTCGACGTTGAGATTGATGGTAAATTCTGTGGGATCGTAAATAGGACATGCCAGAGGAAAACTCACCCCGGAATTCATTTCATTGTCGGTATGCTGCGATCTTTGGTAAGATAGCGATGTGTCAAACAGTGACTTTCCCGACAGATGTAATGCATGCTGGACATCAGCCAGTGATGTGTTATGGAACGGTAATCCTTCCATATAGTCGGCTTGCACCTAAGGTAGTTTATGTCAGCATACTTTCCGTACAAACCCTTGAGTCTTGAACAAGGGATCTGAACACCCCGGAAATTTGCACTAGAACATCTGAAGGATCACTTTGATTCCCCCAATCCCTTGGTCTAATTTAAAGTTGCAAATATCAATTATCCCAATGAGCTGGAACAAGGACTGCATTTTTAAGAACTTTTGGTACAGTATTCTCGTACACTTGTACACTCGAAAATGAACCACAGAGAGTCTTACCTTGTAGAGAATTTCGTGAATTTTCATGTCGGATGAGAATTTTGACCGATGAACTAGCATATTGATGAAGATACCAATTGCGTCAACAAATTCTGGGGTTCTATCTGACGACAAGAATCCAAATGAAACGTCATCGGATCCAGTCATAAGACGTAGCGTTAGTGCCCAAGCAGTATTCAGCAGAGTAGAGAAAGTGAGCCCTTTCATTCCGCAGAATTTCTGTAGATCCAAAAATTGGTCGTACTCGATTTTATACTGAACAGAATGTAGCTGCTTTGTGACAGCAGGTAAGCCATCATTAAGATGTGGAAATTCGCAAGGAATTGCGCCCTCCAAATAGCGGCTCCAGAATTGAAGCCCGGGGGCATTTGATAAGCCTTGGAGGTAACTAATATAGTCACTATGTGGTGTCTCCTGGCCTTCGGGTAAAGTTCCTTCGTAAGCGAGAGCCAGGTCTCTAAGAATTAGCTGAATGCTTTTACCATCAATTATGGTATGGCTGATATTAATCTTGAAGAATACTTCCCCCTCCGATGTTTGGCATATTGTAAACCTATGGGGAGGTGCATTGTGGCGAAAGTTTCCGCCGACTGGTTCGTGAAGCATAGCAAGTGCAGCATTTTGGTCGTCGCATTGGATATGAACGATATCTGCGATATGGTTTTTGAGAACGATTTGGTTATAAACCCCATCACTGGTACCGACAGCTTCGATCAATATACATCGAAGCGAAGAATGCCTATCAACAACATTCTGCCATGCCAATGCCAGCTTGGCCGCGTCTGCATTATTTCCTATATGCGGTTTCAATTTGCATATCACCTGGTTCTGGTAGAATCCTGAATCTTTTGTCTGAGCCAATAAGAGACCCGTTTGCATGCTTGAGGCAGGGAACAATCCATCAACTTCATTCATGCTGGATATTCCGAGCCGTGGTAGGACTTCTTCGTTCAGCTTACTTAGATCTTCGTATGTAAGTGAGAGTAATGGAAAGTCTGTGGGTGTAGCTTGTGCCTGCATTTGCATCAAGCTATTTGCAATGACGCCTACAGCTCGACTGCACTCGGTTATCCAACGCCCAATTCTCTCTTGATGGTGGATTGCTCGGCTAAAAGTAAATGAGAACCGAAGTTTCCCTTGAACGATGACGGCCGATATCTCAAAGAGACCAAATCGGGGTGTGTTTATTCCAACGTCTGCGACCCCACTTTCGCCTGCACCGCGAGCTTCTCCGGCCAACTCGTCGATCGATTTCAGTAGAGCGTCATGGCGTTCAAGTTGCTGGTATTGACCCAAATAGTTGAACGTCACTTCTGAAGGCCAGTGATGACCAAACTCCTCCTTGCCAGCAGTACTCAAGCATCTGGCTGCGAAATAAGGTCGGCCATTATCAGGCACACGACGCCGGTAATCCTTCACTTGTCGTACAATTTCGATTGGGTCAGACGATGCGGAAACTTTAACAGGATACATGGTCGTAAACCACCCGACTGTACGTGACAGGTTGACGTCCAAGCCTGCAGGTTCACGACCATGACCCTCTGTAAAGATTGGCGGAACTGGGCGATCATCAAAACATTGGCCAAAGGAATAAATGAGTGCGGAAATCAGAATATCAATTGGTTCTGTGTTGAGTGCTGAGTGGCATTCTGTCAACATCGTCGAGGTAGTTTCAGCGTCAATCTCAAATCCTTCGCAAATAACATTCCCGTATGTGTCGGGTTGATCTTCCATTCCCCAGAATGCAGCATCGCCTGCAGGCATTTGAGATGGTAGAACCTTGTCCAGATCCCAAGTTGACGCTTGTTCAGCTTGTAGTTGAGCCCATGTTTGGAAAGCAAGAGGTTTGTCGCCCAAAGATACTTGGCATGGGTGGAGAAGTAATTCTTGTATTTCCTCGAGGATGATTCTCCAACTAACGAGATCAATAACCTGAGGAGAAACTTGGAGTCAGCCTTGACCTTTTGAGGATACTAGGAGTTTCGAGTCGGGATCAAAAGGAATCAAGACATCTTGAGAGATTTGAGAGAAAGCAATTTTTTGAGCCCCGGCAAACGCCCAGAAAGCGGAAAGGATAAACTACATCATAACTTACCAGGTGGTGACAAACCAAGAAAACTAGCTGCTCCCCACTATCAAGATCAAAGAGGTCTGCGCTAAATAGTGGTCCAACGAAAGGATCAAGGCACTTTTGGCTATCGGCAATAAAGGGAGTGGTTTCATCTTGTGTTGCAATCCGGTGGCATCTCATCCGATAAGAGCCAGAAACATTTGCTGTGACTCGTTGTTGAATAGATTCACCCGATGTGGGCACTGAAAATCGAGATCTGAGCATAGAGTGTCGCTCAACAATCATTTCAATTGCGGAGCGGAGGTTTTTTTCCTGTAGAGGTTAGCTCCACTGCTCTCGGTAGACTAAAGGGAGAAAAGTCTGCTGACTTGGGTACACTTACACCAATGACCAGTGTTACGCGCAGCAAAAAGCTTTGATTGAAATGCCCAGCTCCATAGTTTGGCCTCTTGAAAAACATCGTCTGGATTGGTGATAGATCAAAGGGTGTCTCAATCGTCTCTTCCTCGTATGTCACGTGGCCATCAACCTTGGCTCGCCTCGCGAGCTCCTTGATTGATTTTGCACGCAGAAGATCCTGAACTGTCAAACTGACGTTTCTCTTTGCACAGTATCCCATAACGCCCATGGCGCTGATGGAATCCCCTCCCAAGCTGAGGAACGAGCGGCTCAGGCTTACTTGGTTCTCTTCGAGATTCAGCACTCGACTCCATGAGGCTCGCAATATTGCTTCCATCTCAGTTGCGGGTCTTTCATCGGTAGCTACATGACTTTCCAGGTCAATCAACTTGACAATTTGACGATAAGCGTCCTGACTGAGGTTTTCGAACCACTGTACAACCTTTTTCCTATCCAACTTGCCAGAGGGTAGTAGGGGAATCGATTGGACAGTCAACCACACAGAGGGTACCAGGTATGACGGAAGGGATTTTGCAAGATGCTTCCTGGCCAAGTTGGATTCGGTCTGAGATTCGGCGACCTCAATGGACCCCGAATGATAATTTCCAAGGTTGACTTCTTTCAAAGAAATCATAGTTACTAAACGATCCTTGAAATGGCCAACCTTGGGGAAAACAACAAGACCATGTTTGACGCATTCAGTCAGATTGACGTGATGTTCGATTTCGCCTATTTCTACTCTTTGGCCATGTAACTTGATCTGGTTGTCTTTTCGTCCTATAAATTGGAGGGTGCCGTCCTGATTCTGTTTCACAAGATCTCCGGTTTTGTAAAGACGATGCATTTTATTACTGGCAGGCATGACTTGCGAAAGCCATGCGGGGTTTGCAATAAAAGACTCCGCATTCTTTTCTGGGTTATCAAGATAACAACCAAGCGTCGGTCCATGAATTAGGAGCTCCCCGGTTTCTCCTACTGGAAGCAGGCAATCGTGGTTGGATGGGTCCGTCACAAAAACAGGAGCCAATGGAGCTCCAATATATGAAGGATGAGTCGCCACAGTGATGTTATTGTTGCATACAGCGACCACGGAAGTTTCCGTAGGTCCATAGGCATTAATTCTGAGACAAGTCAGTGTGAGTTCTTGAAGAAATGATGCTAGATTGGTGTTGCCTTACAAGCGAAGACGCGGAGCCCAAGTTGTGACATGGCTCTTGCTCATTGCTTCTCCGCCAAGAACTAATGTCTTTATAGAGGGCACATCGCGTGGGGAGAAAAAGTTGACGAATGAAGGAGTAAGCAACGCCCAGTTGATCCGCATAGTTTGAATTGCCGAGACTATATTGTTGAGTCTTGTGTATTCATCTGGAATGCATACACAGCCTCCAAGCATGAGAGGGGTCAAAATCTCGAGGATACTTGCGTCGCTAGAAGATCATTAGCTCAGCCTACCATTTTTATGTGGGTAAGCTTACAAGGTATGTGCTGCAAAATTTAAGACTCTCGATCCGGAATTCATGAACATCTTTGTTCCATAAACTGTGGCTGAGGTTAAGAAGGCACTGTGGGAAATTAGAGTTCCCTTTGGCTCGCCAGTAGTGCCACTTGTAAATATCAAATAACATTGGCTTTCGCTATTGAAAGTTGGCAAGGTTTGATTGGAATTAATCGAAACCTGAGATATCGACTCATCATCAACCGGCAGTATAGCAGCTGCGATGGCAGCCAATCTTTCCTCGTGTGCTCTTGAGCATAAGATGATTGTCCCCTTAACTTTGCCGAAGAGATTTTCAAGACGAGCCAGAGGTGCTGACGGGTCCAAGGGTACACTAAAACCCTCTACGTTAGTCTCCATTTCAAGCGGTGGTGGATGGGCTTTTTACATTACTGCCCCGCATTTTAGAACACTCAACATAGCGACGACATTATACTTTGATTTATCGAATACCAGAGGCACTAGCATTCCAGGCTTGATTCCATGTTGTTGGATAAGGCTACAAGCGATTCTGGTAGAAAGATTGTCGAGTTCACGATACGAGAGTATGCCATCGTGAGCGCAGATTGCTTCTGCATCCGGTTGTGCAACGACTTGGTCGTGCACTGCATCATGAACACATCTCTTGATTTCCTCCAAAGGATTGCTCCAGCCTCTTACACTTTCAAGGTCACTTACACTGAACGTGGGAGAAGTCACATCTGAGGAGCCTGCCACATCCCCTTGAGGTTTATCCATGTCGAACCCTAGTGTTTCTGCGTAATTCGGTGGAAGAAAGTATATCTTCCGAGAGCCTGCTTCGTTAAGGCAATTCGGGGTCGTTATGGTTTTTGAATATCGCCAAGATATCTATGTAATATGAGCATAAGTAATTGGAATACTCTCAAATGGTTTATTTACTTACTATTGCAATATTCTATGTACAATTTCTCCTAATACTCGCAATTTTGCAGAATCTGAATGTCTTGTGTTCAGAGCTCGACGTTATAAACAATCAAAATAGCGAATGGGGAAGGGCAAAGACGTTTCGACACAATATTGAATGTAACACAACAGCAAAAACAAGAATAAACTGGCGAATTTCAAGGGTCATGGTACAGAGGCAATACAAGTCCCATAGCCTTGGCTCTGGTGTTAGGATCGACATAAACATGAGAATTTTTAGTCAGGAGCTGCACAGAGTTGCATAAAGCTGCATTTGCATCGGGTTAATCTTCCTATTTTCCAGGCGGCCCCGAAATACCTGATCACTTCCTAATGGAGTCAATCTCTTAAAGCTTTGGGCATAACAATACTGGATATTCGTCCCAGAAATTAGGTGAAGATCGTTCCATTCAGCCAATTACGGTATTGATGGTATGCAAACATTCGGGATTATTGACGTACTTTGAGGCGAAGAAAGGCTGGTAACTTCAACTGAATGAACATAGTTGTGTCTTTGTGGCTGGCTGATATGGAAGATCATCTCGGCCAATGTCCAGATAGACGGATGCCTGCTCTGTATGCGGCAGAAAGATCGAAGGATTCAAGAACCAGAACGTTTCGTTAGCAATACAGTACAAATTGACGTAAGATTATATGAGTGAAGATCTTTTCTAAAAAGAATAGTGGGCTTCAACCCCGTATAAGCTGCAGGTAGGGCATATCTAGAATTTGTATAGTCTCAATCTTTGGTATCAACGTCGTTTTCGTGCCGTAATAGCACTTTCCCGTTTTTCGACCCCATCGATGAGGACAGGGTTGAATCTGATCTGAACCGAGGGCCGGGATATATATTCGATTAGCCTGGAGAACAGCCGGAGTAAAAGCGTCAGCAAAGACCACTCATTAATCTCCATTTTTTAATTACTTATGATTTTTCTGTAATGTCTGAAAAGCTCTAGGTTGGTAGCCTAAGTCATCTAGACAGGTGGTACAGTGAGAGAGCTATTACCACCGCTATCAATCTACATCAGGAGAGTGTTCAGAAACGCTGCATGATCTCCAGGGGCGACGAAATAGATTTCTGACGAAGGATCTGTTTCCTTTCTAGGATCCATTCCTGTGGGTAGCCCTCGGCGCTTGTTACGAGCGGAGGAGTCGGTTGCGAAAGCAGACTCGAGGCAGGTCGTTGGGCATTGACATGGTTTGTTTTTCAGATGCGAGCATATATGAGAGTTACAGAGTTACTCGGCAGGAGTGTGAGAAGAGTAGCGGTCTCGAGGCGGTGATGTTCTGTGCGATCGATACGAATAAGTCAGCACTAACCTAAAAGGATTAGGCCAACAAAAAGCTTGGACGTTTATATCACATGATTCCACAATGGTGATCCAATCAAAATATCGCCTTCTCCACCGTTGACAACCTTAATTTGATGTCCTCTCGTGCCTGTGCCCCGGGCCACACCCACCAGCACCTATCAAACTCACATAATGAGTCTTCACCACGTGGCTTGCCCCCCTTTTCAAGGATTCCCCATATTTCCTTCTCTGTCTCAGGGGTTGGTTGGCTTGACGCCACGACGTTCTTCCCACCCTCGACCAATACTTGTGCTGCAGAGCTGCGGGCTGCATTCGTCCATATGCCAGGCATTGCCCACTCCCACCTTCCCATTACTTCCGTAGGGTTACCTCTATAGTGTATGCAGCGATCGACATGCATGGCTTACAGCCTGGGCCCGATTCTCGTCGGCATATCAACCACTCAAAAAACAGATCTTTTAGTTGCTGTCTCTCAGCTACAGTACTTGGCAGATGCCGGCTGCCCATCCGGCGTGAAACGGCTCCAAATTCGGTCGTTCCCCGACAACCTGCCCGACTTCTTTGGGCTTTATTTCCAAGGTACAGTTTCAATCCGCCACTACTATACGGGCTGTAGAGAACAGCCCAAATACAGCAAGGAAAGGAGCTTTTCAGGGTGCCAATGGCTACAGTACCACGATTTGGATCTTGGGGATGTTGGAATGACACCTTGCACCATCACCATAGTGTCCTTGGGACTGTTGCAGTGTAGCAGCAGAAAACGCCGCTTGACGACATGGAAAATGCAGCAATTTGAAGCCACAAATTGCAAACAAGCTTCAGCGAGTACATCAAACGCTGATATTTCAGTCTTCTTTCCAACAGGAATTGGTATTTGCGGATTTCAGCACCAAGTTGACTAGCTGGACTTTTCAACTTCTAGGCCACCTTCTGGTTTCGCAATACTGTGTACTAACCTGTTACACGCATTCGCTTACGCTGAAAAACTCCAGGGCTATGAGAATCATATCTTCAGCGAAGCTCTTGAAGAACCCATAATTGCCCGGCATATACGATGATATTTTTAACTCTCAAGAACTCTTAAACAGCAATGATATCTCGACCTTACCCAAAACAACATCATGCTCCGCGTGTGACTTGTCAATTCTCACCCAACCATCACGCCATCACATTTCCCGTGCCTCTTCATTCTTGAAGATCAGAAAAGTAAAGATCTTCGCTTGCCGGTTTGTTGATGGAGCCCTTATTTTCGCTATCGATCTTCCTGTGACGAGGGTGGCAGTGGGAGACGTACTTCTACCAAGATCCATAATTCTCCGATGATGCTACCCTTCGTTTATCCGTACCTAGTCCCTACAGCTATGGGTCAGAGCTCTTCGTCTGGGTCGTCGTCTGGGTCGTCTTTCCAAAGCTGAAGAACCATTGACCCCAGACTCAAAAAATTTCCACATCCATGTTCATGTGCCGTGTTCAAGGGGTCTTACTAGGTGGGTATTTCTTCAATAGGAGCATCAGAACCTCACGTCCTCCGAGATCGCCTCGTAATAGCCCAAACCTATTTCAGGTTACGTACGGAAATCATCATCGAGACTGGTTATTACACCATCTTCAACGCCGCTTTTTCTTGCATCTACGAGAAGTTTCTTATTGGTCTAAAACGTCAGCAGAATAAAGCCCCTGTCTATGTAGCTCGCCGCTCAGACCACAATCCATGTTATATATGCGTGTTTTGCTTAAGCGCTTACATCGTTATAAGACGTTGCCAACCCTTTTCGTGTCAAAATCAGGTTCAAACTCAATAACTTAGCTGCCTATTTCTGACCCGGTCTTCACCCACTAGGAACGGTGTATAAGTCATCCTTGTCTTCCCAATCCGCTCCTACTTGGGGGCTGAAAGAATCGGTGATAGATTCATTTCCTCGGTGTTAGTCCGGCTAGAGACATGTTTTGATTTTCATTAACCGTGTAAAGATCCCTGGCAGTATCAGCAAGGCGGTATGTGATATTCGATCAATTGTCACCTTTTTGCTCTGCGTCTATGATCTGCGTCTGAATTTTCCGTTTTTTCTTGATAGGATCTTGACTAGTGTCATCGTCACCATATAATCTCGAATATCCACTGGAGTTCATGTCCAATCAGGGATTATCCATTTTACATCATTCTGTCTCCATGTGCCTTTTCATTTTCAGACAATTGTATTTTGTCTCTTGCATGTTCAGTATTCCATGATCACTATGGCTTCATCGTTGGATTGTACCGCAGTTGACAACGCTTTCGGTCCCTACGCCGGAGATTGTCGCGGTGGACTTGATTTTACAGTTCTCTTTGAAGATACAATTCTAGCCATTCTTCCGCTTGGTCTGGCTCTCATTGCATCTGCGTTCAGATTTATGTATTTGAGTAGAGAAGGAATTAAAGTCATTCCCAACGTATTCTTATATGTCAAGCTCGTGAGTTGGCGCCCTTTATTCCCCTTAGTCTTTCCATTCTATAATTCTATCATGATTCAAAATTGGAACAGAATTATCGGGAAAATTGTAAGAGAAGTGGTCATTGCTCTGATCAAACTTGTGTCAAGTTAACGTTACAGTATTCTAAACACGTTACACATTCAACCCAGTTATGCAAATGGGTTAGAATAATAGTTATTCCTCATTTCTCGTTAACCCAGGTATTCTGGGACAATCAAGTCGCTTGTGTCGGACTTTTGGCATAATGAAGTTTGATTGTGTGTTCAGAGTACTGGCCACTTCTCTGGAGCTCAGATTTCCAACTCATGTGACATTGAGCATGGCTACCCACAGACATTTTGAATAAATTTGTTAATTGAAAATGCTATTAGACTTCATGGTTTCTATTTTCTGCCACCCAACTCGCACTTCTTGTTCTTTGGGCTCAACCATTGGCACCAAGGAGCAAGCTCACAACCACCTCCGTCTCGATATCCCTCACCGCTGCTCTCATATTTGCGCCACTTTCATACAAAGAACATCGAAGGTCCATCAAGCCATCGTTCATACTTAGCATTTACTTACTCTTCACTCTGATCTTTGATGTGGCTCACACAAGGACCGTATGGCTTCTTGAGAGTCGTTACACTCCTGTTGCTGCCGTCACTACTACAGCAACAGCACTGAAGTTCCTGCTTCTGATTCTTGAAGTCATTGAAAAGAGGAGAATTCTTCGTCCAGATCAGAAAGACAGCCCGCCATATGCTACAAGCGGAATCATTAACCGGTCTTTCTTTTGGTGGCTAAACCCCCTTTTTCGGCTCGGGTATTCCAAAACCTTGGCGGTCAAGGATCTTTTTTCTTTGGATCAGCCTCTGACTTCTGTTGGATTGCGCGACTCACTTGAGGATGCTTGGAACTGTGGTATGTAGCTGATATTCTTCTATTAGACTGATCTAACAATTTGACCAAGACACGGCAACAAAAAGAACACCACATGCTCTCTTTTTCACCTTACTTAAGACGCTCAAATGGCCCTTATTAGCTTCGGTCTTTCCCAGGTTGTGTCTCATCGGTTTCAATTACACACAACCCTTCCTCATCACCGCCGCAATTGATCTTTCTCAAAGTGAAGTAACTCCTCAATCTCAAAATGAGGGCTATGGCCTCATCGGAGCTTACATACTTGTGTATGTCGGAATTGCTGTAAGCCAACTTTTAAACTCGCTAATTGAAATTTGACTACTGACAATGCATAGGTATCAATGGGTTTGTACCAGCATCTCACATATAGAAGTATCACTATGGCACGCGGCGGATTAATTTCACTGTTGTATGCCAAGACAGTAGAGTTGAGTGTCACTGCTGTTGATCCAACAGCTGCTGTCACACTTATGAGCGCGGATATTGAACGAATCCATACCGGTTGGCAAACCATTCATGATATATGGGCAAATGTAATCGAAATCGGGGTTGCTATTTTCCTTCTTTACAGACAGCTTGGTATAGCATGTTTAATACCTGTTGCCGTCGCTATTTGTAGGATCCCCAGCCCCTCTCACAAGCTACCCTAAGCTGACTATAGCTCAGTCTCGATGAGCGGGTCTATCGTTGCATCTGCACTAGTCATGCCACGTCAAGCACTATGGCTACAAGCAATCGAAAAACGAATTGCTGCCACAGCAGCAATGTTAAATGCTATGAAGGGCATCAAAATGTTTGGCTTGACCGATGTTCTGACCAAGACCCTTCAGGGTCTCCGGGTAAAAGAACTCAATATCTCCAAAAAGTTTAGAAAGATACTTGTCTGGAATATGGTTTTCAGTAAGACTTCCAAATCCGTGCGCTTAAACATTCGCTTAGCTAAACAATTTGTTCTTAGGCTTCAGTACTCCAGTGATAGCACCCATTCTCACTTTCACTGTATTCTCAGTATTGGCACGCAACAGCGGTAGTGGCAGAACTCTTGATACGAACCGCGTTTTCACCTCTCTCTCTCTCTTCACATTACTTTCCGATCCCCTCGGATCACTAGTCATGGGTCTCGCGAATTTCATGGGCTCAGTAGGCTCTATCCATCGAATTCAAGAATTTCTTGAATCCGAAGTGCGAGCTGACAGTCGGGAGATCTTGGCACCATTTGAACATCACAAAACGGCACATCAACCATCTGCCAGTTCCTCAGCAACACAATCTGTTTTGGATGTTGATATCCCACCCGATTATCCGTTTGCAATTGCAAACTCTATTATTGTGCAAGATGCGTCTTTCGGCTGGGAAAAGGAGAAACATCCTATTCTCACATCGATCAATATGACCGTTCCCCAGCATAAATTTACAATATTGATTGGACCTGTTGGTTGTGGTAAAAGTACAGTTCTAAAAGCTATTCTTGGAGAGGCTATTACCATGGAAGGTAGAATTCAGATTTCCAATCCCGAGGTAGCGTTTTGCGATCAAAACCCTTGGCATATGAATGGTTCGATCAGACAAAGTATTATAGGGGCAGCATCAATGGATGAACATTGGTACGATTCGGTGGTTCTTGCTTGTGCGTTGAAAGAAGATTTTAAACATCTGCCGAAAGGGGATAGAACAGCAATCGGTAGCAGCGGAATCGCTCTGTCTGGCGGACAGAGTCAGAGAATTGTAAGATTCAATCAAACCCTGTCGATCCTTAATTGGCTTACTGATACGACTACAGGCGCTAGCCAGAGCTGTGTACGCTCGTAAAGACATCATGGTCCTGGATGACGTGTTTCGTGGTTTGGATCCAGAAAGCGAGAATCAAATCTTCTACAACCTCTTTAGTGAAAGAGGACTTTTGCGCAAACATCAAACGACCGTTCTCCTTGCCTCATCTTCTGGTAACCTCACTTCACGATGTCTCGAGTTGCAAAGCTAACTATGATACAGTCAAACGCCTACCATACGCAGACCACATTATCGTTCTTGATGCTGAAAGAAAAGTCTCTGAACAAGGCACTTTCTCTGGACTTAATGAAGTGGGAGGTTATGTCGCTTCACTCAATCTGTCACCACCAGACTGGAAAGAAGATATTGATGCCATACTTCCTTTCTATGATGGAGCTGGGAAGTCTGGAAAAACTCCTTATAGAGAAGCGGCGTTCTCCGAGAAACTCGATTTTGAGTTGCTTCCCGAGGAAGAGGAGGAGGCCATAACTGATGATGCCAGTAGGAGAGTTGGTGATACCTCAGTCTATATGTATTACTTTAAAGCCGTGGGGTGGCTGCCAACGATAATCTTCGTTGTTGGAATGTGCGGATTCGTGGTTTGCTTTTCTCTACCCCGTAAGACTTTTTTCCCCTTGTGGTATACTACTTTTGCTAACTCGACATAGCTATTTGGGTACGGTGGTGGTCTAAAGATAATGCCCTTTATCCAAATGCGCACATGGCCTACTACTTGGGCATATATGGACTCCTTGGTGGTTTGTCTCTAATTTGTCTTATTGTCGCTGGTTGGTAAGGAAATACAAATTTGAGGCATCGCACCCGTTCGCATGCTAAAATTCGATAGGGAGATGATCATCAATATGGTGCCAAAATCGGGCGAGAATTTTCACTGGATACTTCTTAATACAGTGCTAAAGTATGTAGAGAAGCTCTTGCCCCCATTCTATCTCGCTGACCAGCCCAAAACAGATCACCAATGTCTTTCTTCTCTACCACTGATTCCGGCATCACTCTCAACCGTTTCAGTCAGGATCTCCAGCTAATAGACATGGATCTCCCCGTCGCAGCACTCAACACCTTCGCAAGTAAAACCTCCCTCATTCCCTCTTGACTCATCACAAGCAAAATACTGAATAAACTAGCCCTGATCCTCTGTCTGGCCCAAATAATCATAATCGGCGTCTCTTCAATCTACGCCCCGATTTCCTTCCCCATAATTCTCGGCCTCCTCTACCTAATCCAAAGGGTCTACCTACGCACCAGTCGACAAATCCGTCTTCTAGATCTCGAAGCCAAGAGTCCCCTCTACACAACCTTCCTCGAAACACTCCAAGGACTCCCCACAATCCGCGCCTTCTCTTGGGGTCCCCATCTCATCTCTCACTCCCTTTCTCTCCTCGATACCTCACAAAAGCCATTTTACGCACTGTTTGCCGTCCAACGCTGGCTCGTCCTAGTGCTTGATCTAGTAGTTGCGGGTATTGCGATATTGCTTTGTGTTTTGGTTGTATCGTTGAGAGGGACGATTGATGCTGGGTTTGTTGGGGTGGCGTTGCTGAATGTTGTGCTTTTTGGGCAGAGTGTTAAGTTGTTGCTTACGTATTGGACGAATTTGGAGACGCATATTGGTAGTATTGCAAGGGTGAAAGCTTTTACCGAGGAAGCGAAGAGTGAAGAGAATGATCTGGGTGGTGGTGAGAGAAACACGCCCCCAGAAAGCTGGCCGGAGAGAGGCGAGATTCTTTTCGAGGGCGTCTCAGCAGGATACAAGTATGTTTCCTTCCAATTCATTGCCTTCACTTGTACCAAGATATAGCCACTAACACAATCTCAGAACCGACGAATTGGTACTGAAAAACGTCACTCTTTCCATCCCCGCTGGTGAGAAATTTGGAATCTGTGGCCGTACAGGAAGGCAAGCCCCACCCCTCCCCTTTTCTCCCTCGTCTAATTACTAACCAACAACCAGCGGCAAATCCACCCTCCTCACCACTCTCTTCCGTCTCCTCCCCCTAGCCGAGGGGACAATAAAGATAGACTCCATCCCCATCAACACAATTCCTCTTCAACACCTTCGTACCCATCTCAACATCATACCACAAGATCCCTATTTCCTCGCCGGTTCCGTGCGCTTGAACGCTGATCCCTTGGGACAAGCTAACGATGACAATATCATCGCTGCATTGAAAACAGTTGAACTCTGGGATGTAGTTTTAGAGAAGGTACGTGAGTCCAAAGGGAAGGACGAGAGTAAGGGGAAGATTGGAAAGGGGGATACGAAAGGTATGAAAGAACAGGGTTTGGGACTAGACATCGAGAAAATGCATTTGTCATGCGGACAACAACAAGTCTTCTGTCTCGCCCGAGCGATGTTGCGAAAGAGTCAAGTGTTAGTATTGGATGAGGCGACGTCTAGGTACTTCCTTCCAGCCCATCGCATCTCTTCTTCTCACTCCATAAACCTGTTCTAATACACACCACAGCGTCGATACTCAAACCGACAATCTCATGCAATCCATCTTGCGTTCCAAATTCCACAAGCAAACCATCATATCAGTAGCTCACCGTCTCGACACAATCCTTGATTTCGACCGGGTCGCGGTCCTTGAAGATGGGGAGTTGGTGGAGGTTGGGCCGCCTTACGAGTTACTTGCCATGGAGGGGGGACGATTCAGAGCTTTATATTACAGTGGTCAGAGGGAGGAAGATGGGGATTTGGGTGATCTGGGAAAAGAGTAGGATCTGGACGTGAAGTTTGAGACGTGAAATTTGGAAAGGATCGAGGTTTGTTTTACGAGGAAAAGGGGAGTCATTAAAATTGTAGCCAACACTGTCTCTCATATTTCCTAGCACTGTTTCTAGTTTTAGTATATACGAAGAATGAAACTATCTGTCTTGCGACACACATAACCACTTACCTTCTTAATGTACCATTTTCTTGCCAAACATCCCTCCATGTACTGCAACAGGGAGCCTCCTATGGACGTTCCTTAATAGTCCGTAGAACATGGGTGGATAACATGCCCTACCAATATTTGCAGAGTTCAAATAACGACCAACAACCAAGAACATGGTTATCCTTAATGTACAGGAGGCTGACTGGTACGCCATGTCCCAACTCAAAGAAATCAGTTCGCCTGTGTCCTACCAAACGCCCCCTATCCTTCTTTACCTTGAAAGGATTAGGTACTCACTAGAACTCGTACCTAGCCCATCAGTCTTGCCTTCTAACTTGCCCTCTCCCATCCACATCCACAACAATAACACCCCCCACCATGCCCCTTCCAATTCTCACCTGCGTCCTCACCCACCAACCCATCCCACTCACTAACCCCATCCCACTCACTAACCCCATCCAGCAGCCCTCTCAAAACCCCCATCTCACATCTCCACCCCTCCTCAGAAACCCGAGCACAAAAATCCACACATTAAAACACTCAAAGTCAACAACTGGAAACGAAGATCAAGCGAGGCAATATTTATATGTATATATATGTAATATTATGTATACACCCTACCCATCTTCCCGAGTCTTCCATGCTCATCTCATAATGCACGCAAACATACCCACACCATCTCATCATCAAAAGGCGGCAAGTTCAAAAAAGAAAAGGACAGCAGAAGAAGGAGAAATACCCAGATAGCTCAAAGCACAGCTCCAAACCCATCCGTTCAATTCCATTCATCCACATCCGTCACTACCTCAGAATCATCCTATCTACAAATTTCCCCATTCATTCATTCACTTCCTCCATCCATCCACTACATCCACTTCCCGCATTCTATATTGCCCCTGTCCTCCGCCTCGCTTGTCATCATGTCATCATCGTCAAGAACTCGAAGGGAAAAAAATCAAGGAAAAGAAAATATAGTTGTATAGGTATTCCAAAAGAAACAAGGAAAGAAGAAAAGCGCAAAGGAAAAATAAACGACCGGACAAAAGTAAGAGTTCCACCCTCCCCCAAACGCGCCTTGCTATTTGCTTGCTCTAAAAAAGAAAGAAAAAAAGGACTTCTCGAATGCTAGCTTCCCTTCCCATGCGTATGTTTCTTCCAAGTCTGATAACAAAAATAGATGATATTCATCACTCTGCATCCGCACGCGTCCCGGTCAAAATAAATCGAACTTTTTCTTTTTCATCATCTCCATTCTCTCCACTGTCCATCATCACATCTGCGATTCTATCCAGGAAGCGCAAGTGGGCTTGCAGCCGGACTAACTGTGTCCAATGGCGCAGCATGTAGGGCAGGCTTAGCAGCGTTTCCCATCAGACCTTTCTTCTTTCGCTCGATGGCGTTTTTGACCCAGTTGCCCACTTCTTCGTCCTCCGTTCCTGAAGGCCCAAGGGTGTCGCTTGGGAGTTCACCCGCTGCGTTGCCCCCGTTCTCAGCCTCTTCCTCGTCGGCTTCAGTGATGGTAGCAGGCTTTGACAGATCTGCAAGCCAGCCATGCTGGAGAAGCATACTGTAACTTGGTCTTAAGGCGGGAACTTTGTTCAAACAACCGTGTACGAAATCTCGAGCTAACTCTGAGTAACCCTCCTCAGGGAGATCAGGTGGGGCACCATCAACGATTGCCTAATACTCGTTAGTCTGTATCCCAATTTTGCGTGTGGAAAACCTTACGCTAAGTTGCGAGAAGATATTGTTATAAGTCTCAGGAGGGTAAGGATATCGACCCATAGCACATTCAATGATGGTCAGTCCCAAAGACCAAATATCAGATTGAACGCTATAAGTTCCACCATCCGCATTTGCTTGTGACATACCACCGCCCGAAATTCTTTCAGGGGCCATATATGACTGACAACCGATATTCGTCTTTGCGATACTGGCAACCAAGTTGCCCGAAACACCGAAATCGCAGACCTTGATCTGCCCTTTGGTGTTGACCAGGATGTTGGTTGGCTTGACATCTCGATGTATGATATTGTGGTCATCCTTGAGTGTCTTTAATGCCTGTGTAGTGCAATACGTGATCTTCTTAAGCACATTCTCCGGAATTCCATCACCATAAATCTTGTCAATCGACCCACCATCCATAAATTCTATACATATGTATACAGAACCTTCTTGGAAAAATGCACCGTAAAAGTCGATAATGTAGGGACTTAAACATTTATGCAAGATATCAAGTTCCATGATGATGGCTCTGAATTTTGCATCGTCGAGCTCGAGTCGAATCTCCTTCATCGCCATAACACGCCCAGTCAAGTTTCCACCGGTTGGTATATCCGTGGTCTCTTCTGATTCAGGATCGCTTAATGGTGTTATGGGAGACGACTGGGAATGTGTCAACTTGTTGCCAGCCAACCCAAGTCCTGGACGGCGTATCCGCGGTCTCGCATGCTTGACTTTATAAACAGTTCCATAGTTTCCCTTTCCCAACTCCTCCAAAGTGTCAACTTCATCCAGAGAAATGTTGAATGTGTGGCCACCCTTGAATTGAATTCCCGTGCCATCAATACTGGCTTTTCCGGCAAATTTCAAGACACCTTTTTCCGTATCAACATATTCCGAGAATTTGCTGAACATGGAACCGGTGTCATTCGATGGTTGTACCGCGCCACCGTTGGTATTTGGAATACTACCTGGAGCACCTGGTACCGGTGAAGCAGGAGGTAGACCCCCAAGATTTGGTGCTCCCGCCTTCTGCCTCCGCGCAGCCAACCCCTTGACGGGCATCCTGGGGACCACAGGAGCCGAATTGAAGTTATGAGCAACAGGGCGCATTCCTGGTAATTGTAGATTTACACCACCAGCGAGGCCTCCTCTTCCCGACCCACCGAAATTTGGCGGATTAGGCACTGGACCTGAAGCTGCACCCATTACTACCGGACGACTTGGTGGCGTACCTTGTCTTGTAAGCTGAAAGGCACGCATCTTCGCCTCTAAGCCTTGCGGTAGAGCACCTGCTGCACTCGCATTCGTTCTTGTACTCGACATCGACGCTGGAGGAGCAGCCGGTCGTCTAGCGTTTTGTAACATTCCGAGGGGCGTTGAGGAAGTGCTCATAGGAGTTGAGGCTGAGGGATCGGATATCGATCGCAGGGAAGGAATCCGTGGGGCATTCGAATCGGTTGGAGGAGTAGGAGGGGAAGATTCGGATTCAGTCGAGATTTCTGAACCCGGAGTTGTGGGAGCAGCAAAGTCGACGGAGTCTTCAGGAGCACCTGAATTACTCTCTGGAGGGGTAGCAGCCATCTTAGATACTGTCTTTGACTCTTGGCATCAAGACAAGACAAGAGCTCGCAGTATCAGCTGTGGGAATGTAGGATTCTAGATGGAAAGTAAGTTTTCAAGCTACGGGCATCATGCGACGGGATAGAGTTGAGTATGCGAGTGGAAGTACGAGTATCTGGGAGGAGGGTTAGATTGCTCACCAGTTAGATTGCTCACCAGCGACCAGAGACGTGGGCAGCACACCAACTTGAAAGCGCTAAGGTTCCGGCAAGATAGGGAGCAGCCGTGCGAGCCGTAGAAGGCGTAAGGTATGATTCAGAGGATATCGCAAGAAGTTCGAGGTTGCAGCTTGTGGGAGGAATCTTGGGTTTAGACTTTTCGGGATCGGGCGACTGCTCCAGTGGTAGTGGAGGAGGGAGGAGGGAGGAGAGGGGAAATTCCACTTGCTGCGCTGCCCAAAGGACTGAGGTCGGAGGTCTGGCACAAATCCAAGCTGCTCCCAAACGGTATAGGTACCCAAGTACCTGACCCAAACTAGCGGCCCCAGTCGATGAGACCACGACCACTCCAACACGCAGCGACCAAGGCAGAATACTGCGAGACTGGAAGACTGGAATACTGGAATACTGGAACACTGGAATACTGGAATGCCGTACCAGAGTCTGCTCAATGGTCCAAGGTCTGCAGCTGCTTGGGTTTGGTTTGGTGAAGTTTGGAGTGCGCCGATCGATGCGACGCGCGAGCTTTCCGCAGGGTGACCCGATCGATGAGGGGACGAGGGTCGGGTACAGTATGAATTGTCCAGGTCCAGGATACCTCCGGATGCTGCTATCTTGCTCTGGAATCCCTCTCTACGGGCAGAGTCTTCAATGGCGAACTGAAGAATGGAGCGTGAATAGCTTCACTTTAAAGGAGACTGAGATTGGATGCTGCACCAGTCTGGGATCACTCTCGACCGACTGAACTCGGGTACGGATACACAGAAATAAATGTAGGGAGCACGATGACGTTATCATCAACCACCTCTGCTCTCCAGCTACCAAATGGGTATGGAGGGGTGACTTTTGGCTGTGCTGGTTGAGGGGGGCGGTGTGAATGGTGGGACTACTGCCGGCTGGTCCTGTTTCAAGAACATCTCTGCCAACTGCGCCACACACACATCCAGTCAACAACATGGTGAAGGTATTTCCGTTCGGGCTTTTTCCCTGATAGGACAAGCCCTTACTTCCAATCAGTGGTTCGATAATCCAAGGACAACACCACGGTGCATATACGATCATGGTCTTCTCGAGGGCGGGCATAGGCAAGGCATGGTGGGCATAGGCATGCAAGGCACGAGTACCAGATTAAGCTCTACTTTCTTTTCAATTCAAGACTTCGTTCACTCGGCAGTGCAGATACGGTACATATACTTTGGTACAGGGCCCAATTATTTGATGTGGGGCGTCTGTGCACCTTGGAATGCAAGTTAATGCTGCTTTAAGCAAACTGCTAGTATTTTGTATAACCACCGTCTGCTAAAATCACTTCTATACATC